>WHVA01000267.1:0-149810 GCA_015179125.1 Gautieria morchelliformis
TATTCAGACAATCAATCAGCCATTGCCATCACATATGGCACTCAACAACACACGAGAACCAAACATTTCGACATCCGATTATATTTCCTTCGAGATATAACCAAAAATCAACAAGCCAAGCTCGTTTATTTGCCAACCGAACAAATGTTGGCAGATATTCTCACTAAAGGACTTCCTAGTCCTAGAGTGAAAATCCTCAACGAGCAAATCGGAATATATTAAGCTTGAGGGGGCGTGTTGGGTGCATTTATGCTCCTGCACCAAAATCAAGCATAATATATTCAATTTGTTGTATGGTTTTTTAATCTCTTCTCGCATTGTTCTTGTCCCATGCATCCATTTCTCTGATTATTTTCGAAATTTTCCTGTCACTCCTTACCTCTCCATTTCATCTTGTTATTTCTATTTTCACAAGCGGCTGCACCCAGCGGAGTCTGAAATGACTTCCGACGTGCGAGCTCTTGGGCGCTAAAGGGCCGGGTAGTAGTACATGCACAGTGAGACAGATTTCCCCCTCTCTCAGTGACAACTAAATTCACTGAGAGAGTGAATTGTTTTCTAGTCTATTCTTTTGAGCAACAAGTCCATACCTACTGCCTATAATTCCTGTCCTCTACACTATTTTGGATACCAGCAGCGGAAAGGGAAGGAGGTTTGCATGTGCATCAAGGGTGTCATTGGCCGTTGTTATGAAGGCTCCTGTGATATCTATTGCCGCTTGGCTCTGAATCCTCGCAAGTTTGTTGATATATCCCTTGGTTCCCTTGCTTCTGGCCGTTTCTGGACCTAGGAAGACATCAGCCGCATACAACATTCTCAGAACTGCCACCATCATGTAGTACATCCTCATGTACTTAGCTGTTATTCCCTTGGACGGCTTCGCCAGTCTTCTGTACTGACTTATGTACGCTTCTCCTTTCTTCAGCGCGTAGTTGGTATGCTCCCTGAATCTCAGCTCTTGCTCCATTATCACCCCCAAGAACTTGTGTGCTGTTGTGGGCTTCACGACGTGTTGCAATGGCCTAGTTTTGTTCGGTTTAGCTGGGTCTTTTTCTCTGCATCTGGTGAGTCCCATCAAAACGAACTTTTCCACCGCAAACTGGCAGTGGTGTTTTTCTGCCCATTCGTTTGCCCCATCTGGTCTAACCATTATGTCCGATGGCTTACTGAATGCCTCCTTGAGGTCCGAGCCTTTGGCTATTATTGTGGTATCATCCACGGATCCTATGCTCCCTTCTCCGTTGTTGTCCCGCACTACATCTATCAGATCTCCGTTATAGAACTGTGTCAAGATTGGTTTTTAGGCGTTAATATCGTGTATTAGTGAACACAGCGAATGCCCGAATAGCTTGTGCGAATAAGTATGCCGTTCAGCGAATAGGTGAACCAATCAATGTTCACAAGGTAAGAGGGTTACCCGAACGGGGCTCACCCTATCTACAGTCATAGCGAAATAGCCCGTGGCACTTGATGATGTAACGTGCAAGGTCTCATGGAAGGGCTGTCTAAGTCTCGACAATCCCTGCGCTGGCGAAGGTGCTCCTTTGGAGCCCTTCGCCAACAGCACAGAGAATAGTTCAAATGCTAAGGTAACGAAGATGAAGTATGAGAACTCACCAGTGATGCCTAAGTCCTCTGCTAGTCGAAGATGGAAATCTCCAAGAGAAGGCTTAAGACAATGACCACAGTGAGGTCAAATTTGCACAAGATGAACAACGTATGATAATTGAACTGGGGAATATACATGTGAATGTAAACTCCTTATATCGAATGCTCGTAAGGTATCAGCGAATAGGAAAGAGGCTGTCACGAGTCAGGGTTGGATAGGGGTGCGGAATCATGATACAACATAGATGAAATAAACATACAATAGAATCAGAGAAGAGGGAGAACATGAAACGACGGAGGGTGAAGGTGGTGAAGACACCTGTGTACGAAATCATGTCTTGGGGCCCGCATATACACTGCCCTGCACGGGTTCTTCATCTACTGGGTTGATCCCACATGACCCACGGGTAGGATGTCCCGCGAACGCACCCTGCTCATATGAACACCAAAAGGGGGTTGGATCGAGAAGCTGATGGAGTTACTGACGAGCCATCATGCCAGATAGGGATGTTGATCGTGATTTTATGGTGTGCCTGCTGGCAAATGATGCGAGCAGCGAATGGTTGTTCGGCGAAATGCAAGGAAGGGTGAACAGAGGTGACATAGAGGAGGAGAGGTCGAGGTGGAGGGCGAAGCCGAGCGAACACTGGGGAGGAGTAGCGAAAGGGGAAATGGGGATAACAAGGTGCAGGAAATACACAGGTCATGACAATCCAATTACCAGAACACCATCGGAAGAGGGTCAAGCGGAGGAGGTGGTAGACCTCGCGATGACTGCCAAGTGAGTCCAAAGACGACGATCGTGCGTTTGATGACGTGGCTATGGTAATTGGGGTGAACAGCGAAAATCGGTTGCCGAACATGACAATGGCGATCGGAACGAACACGAAGGTGGGGTGAGAAAATAGGAGAACTGATCATCTGAGTATGGGAAATAAACGCGTCATGACAAACTGGTAAGCGATTGCAGAGAGCAGGCATCCTTGATCCATTCCTTGACCGATGGGCCTGGTCGCGGACGAATAGTCGTCAAAGCTTACCATGGTAAGCCTGTGTTGGACTTTCCTGCATATCCAATCGGTGTATTCTCGTGGTATTCCCCTTCTGCGCAAGTTGTGGGTCAGTCGGTCTAGTACTATGCTAGGGAACGCTCCCTTGATGTCCAGGTACAGTACTCCGAGCATGTTTCCCCTTCTCCACACATCCTTCGCCTCCGACACCACGTAATGTACTGCGTCAGTTGTCATTCTTCTGGGTCTGCATCCAAAATGATTGTCGGGTAACAATTGGTGCCTTTCCGTCATCTTCACCAGATCTTCCGCCACGCACGCAGACAGTACTTTGCCTATCGTGTCCAGAAGTGCGATCGGTCGGTAAGCGCCTGGGGCCGTGTAATCTGCCTTGCCTGGTTTACGGAGGACCTTTGTTATTGAGTCCCTCCACTCCGCTGGATAGACCTTGAGGTCGAAGGTTGTGCGGAAAAGAGGTCCTATGTACGGTAGAAGGACGACAATACACTGCTTTATGAGTTCATTGGGGATACCATTTTCTCCCGGAGCCTTGAACTGATTGAGCTTGTCTACGGCCCTTCTGATCTGCTCGTCTGAGATTTGCTGATACTTGAACGCCGGAGGGGGGTACTCGTAGTCCTCCGGTATTTGTTCTACCGCTTCTCCTGGCTTTGGGAAGAAGGTGTCGAAGAGCAGTTCTGATTTTTGTTCGTTTGTTTCTGCTATCAGCGTCGCGCCATTTGCCTTTCTTGTCACCAGCGTCGGTACCCACGTCTGCCCTCCATCGCCCGCATCCGCTGAGGCATATCTGTGCGCTGCCCATATTGTATTCTGATCTATGCCGTCGAGAAAGTCTCTCCAATGCTCTCTTTTTGACCTCTCTATGTCCTCCGCGTAGCGGTTCCGAGCGACTCTGTATTCTTTGTGTGCTGCATGTGTCAGATCATCTCTTCGCGCATATGATCTCCTAGCGAGCCGCCTGGTATCTGCTCTGGTACGCGATAGTTGCAGGGACCACCATCATTTCATGTATGCTGATGGTCTGGTTTTTGGCAAGTACTGGCTCACTGACTTGGCTACAGTCTAAGATTGCAGCAACTCTGATTGGCTCTGAGTAGTACAAGAGTGCTCTATTGTAATTGCAGCAGGCTCTGAATAATCACGCTGTGAACAGCAACATTACTAAGAGTAACTGATTAGTAATCCTGTACCATTAGACGCCACTCTGAGCAGTGATCTAATAGACTTGGTCATTAGTTATTCAATTCACGCAATAGATTATTAACTTAACTCTGAGTTAAGTGGGTTAATAGCCTTTTGAGTAATTGATCTTTCTTGATCAATCAACGCACTGCAGATATTAACCTAACTCAGGGTAAGTGAGTTAATATCCTACGTTTGTTGAGTTGGAAAATCAGAAAAGCCACGAGAATAGTGACATACTTGAACTGAGGAAGAGTTCAAGCGCAGAACTATCTTTTCACGTCTTGGGGATTATTGTTGTCTTTAATTCACTCGACCCACGGTCCTAAGACTCTAGGTAGCTTTCCCCCTTAAAGTATCTGGACCCTTGGATGCCTAATATCTTTCTTTGACCTCACAAAGTATTGCACAATCTAAGAACTACACGTGTTCAGTTAAATCTCTATTGCTACACTTCCTGTACCAATACTGATTCTGATTGTTCACCGGAGTATAATTTCTTAATTGGGTTCTCCGTTAAAATAGTTTCGAAGCTTGCATGTGCTTGTAAAGTCAAATCTCTGATCGAACTTTAGAATTGTGTTTAACACCACAGTTTTACGTTTAGTTCAACGGGTTCCAAAACATGATGTCAGGGGACACCCTGTTTTCCATTTCCAGTTCCGACACCACACCCAGTTCCGACTCCATTTCCGACTCCGCTTCTGTTTCTGATTCCATCTCTGCCTCCACTTTCGGAAATGATTCCGCTTCTGGGAGAACTTCCACCAGTTCTGTTTGCCTCACCAGTTCCACTCCAATTTCCGACTTCCACTCTCGGAACAGTGTCGGAAATCAAGCGACTCGCGTAATAGGTGGCATCAAGGGTCGATCAAGGGTCAGGGTGGTCAGGGAGATGCAGGGTTGATGGCGGGTGCCAAGTGTTGTCCCTGGCTGCGCAGCATAGTATAATATGGGCTCGCTGAAATTGGGGGTCCTTAGACTTTTCTCTTTGGATTTCCCCTTGTCAGGTGAGAATCCCCTCTCTTGTATACTCTGTTCATTTATACATACTTTGGATTTCCCCTTGTCAGTTGTGTGGTAGTGTGATCTCCACAACTAGCCAGGGTTGCCCTTACAGAGACCCACTGATCTCCGAGACAGGCTTTCTACCACGTCCTGTAGGAAAGGCACCACAGCAACATACACAGTGGTGCAACGTCTGCCAGCTTGACAAGGCATGCTCCTTGAACTCCAGCTGCATGCAAAGGACATGCTGCAATACCTGCGCACATGCGAGATGATCGGTGTGTTCAAGCACATCGAGTGCAAGCAATGCACTCACAATGCCAAACGGGATTGTTTTGTGATAGTGAGTGGTACCCTACTCGACATTGTGGCCATCCTGAAGGGTTGGATCCACAACCCAGAAGGAATTCCCTCTGCCATCCGCGACGATGCGGATGGAAGCCTCAACCTCGCAGACATGGACGTCTGGATGTGGTTGAAGGCCCTTGCACCCCGAGTCAAAGGGGTCACATCACCCCTCAAGTTGAGGCTCTTTGACTTATTCGGCTCAACCGACCAATGGTTGAGCTTCGTCGATGTCAGGGAGTGTCTGACGCTGCAGAGCACCAGCCTCCAACTGTCAATCATGGGTCTGTATCCCATAAGAGTGTCAAGATTGATTTTTAGGCGTTAATATCGTGTATTAGTGAACACAGCAAATGCCTGAATAACTTGTGCGAATAAGTATGCCATTCGGTGAATAGGGGAACCAGTAAATGTTCACAAGATAAGAGGGCTGCCCGAACGGAGCTTGCCCAATCTACAGTTGTAGCGAAATAGCCTGTGGCACTTGACGATGTAACATCCAAGGTGTCACAGAAGGGTTGTCTAAGTAGCGACAATACCTTCACCGACAGCACAGAAAATAGTTCGAAGGCTCAGGTAACGAAGGTGAAGTATGACAACTCACCAGTGATGCCTAAGTCCTCTTCTGGTCGAAGATAGAAATCTACAGGAGAAGGCTCAAGACGATAGTCACAGCGAGGTCAAGTTTGCACAAGATGGATGTATGATAATTGAACTGGAGAATATACATGCGAATGTAAACTACTTATATTGAATGCTCGTAAGGTATCAGCGAATAGGAAAGAGGCCGTCATGAGTCAGGGCTGGATAGGGGTGCGCAGTCATGATACAAAATAGATGGAATAAACATACAATAGAGTGAGAGAAGAGGGCGAACATGAAACGACGGAGAGTAAAGGTGGCGAAGGCTCCTATGTATGAAATCATGTCTTGGGACCTGCATATACGCTACCCTGCATGGACTCTTTGTTTACTGGGTTGATCCCACACATCCTATGGGTAGGACGTCCCGCGAACACATCCTGCTCATATGAACACCTAAAGGGGTTGGGTCGAGAAGCTGATGGAGCCAGTGACGAGCCATCATTCTGGGTAGGGGATGTCGATCGTGATTTGATGGCATGCCTGCTGGTGAATGATGCGAGCAGTGAAGGATTGTTCGGCGAAATGTGGCAAAGGGCGAAATAGAATGATCAACAAAGAGCTGTGGCCCAAGGGAGGGCGAAGCCATGCACATAGAGGAGGACTGGGAAAATGGATAATAGGAATAACTGGGTACAGGAAATAAATGAGTTGTGCCATTCGATCAGAGGAGCATCCGACGGGGTTTGAGCCAGGGAGGTGAGGGGACCCGCAATGGACAATCGAGTCGGAGAGAAGGGGTTGATCAAGTACAGGTAGCGCTGCTACTTGCGAATGATGCAAAAGTGAATACATGTTTGGCACATTTGGTGAGGAGCGAACAGGGGGAGCATAAAAGTGGGGTGTCGAGGTTACTGGGTATACAAAGTAGACAGGTCATGACAAAAAGGTCAGGCTGGCCTGGACATCCCGCTCACTGAGATCATGCGGTGGCTAGCCCGCTACGCCAGTGTCACTCGCAAGCACATGGCTCGCATTGAGCAATATGTTCAACGCAGTCTCACGGGCGTGGCATTCAGTGCCACCGCCCGCGAGGGCCAACAGAAAATCCTCGAGGTCAGCCACGTGAGAGCCGCAGCACCGCTGCCACTCACCCATGCCCAGCTCGACCAGGAGCTCGCGAGCATCCGGCCACCTCCACCGGCTGATGACCCGGCCATTGAGGCCATACTCCGCGAGGACACGGGCCCTGATGACCAGGCAGAGACCCTCACCATAGGTGAAGCAGGGCTGCCACCCCCAACCACCTCCACAGACACGGAGGCGCCCCAGGTGGAGACTTGTGCTCCACCAGCCCCATATGACTCCAACATAATCATGTCAGAATCGCTTGAGGACTCTATCATGGAGAACCTCTATACCTCTTGAGTTGTTCATAGAGGGGGAGGGTGTAAATAACCCATGTACATAGTGCTTAGCTAATACCAGTGGGCCCCTTTGGGACCCACTGTACAGTTCATGTGTGGGAACCGGCCGGCAGTTCCCAATCACATCTTACCTTCCACTGTCAGTATGTAGCATCCAGAATACCACACATTGGTCAACTTCTGTCTGCCCTTGTGACACAAGGCTTAAGATCTACATCTTTACAAGACAGGCACATAAAACTTCAGCAATTACAGCACCAAGAATAGGCAGCCCAAGAACACCCAAAACTCTTTGATTCTGAGAGGAAATAGCATAGATGCGAGCCAGCAGAAGGCCTGTATAAGTAAAGTGTGTTAATCATTCTAATTGAGAAATATGGGTATTATCACTCACCCTGTACTCCAATCAGAACAGGAACCCCCAAAGCATCATGTAGATGAATTAACTTATTACATTTCCTGCAAAAATATGAGTCGCTGCTACTTCTTCACAGGAATGAAGGTCATACTAGATACTCATTAAATTCAGTAAGGGTGTTACACATAAGAATCTTAGTGATCACCTCGAGGGATATGTTACATAAATTGACATATGTTTCAATAAGAAAGAACCCAAGGTCTGGTAACAAGCGAGTAAATAGAAAATGGAACCAATTTTGACGGCCTTGCACCAAATGTGCATGATCTCAGATGGCAGTGTGAGAAGAGTGTCATATATGAGCAGTGCTGTGGAACTAGCTAGGTAAATTGTGGGTTAGACGGGACATCGCATACCAAGCGCTGCGATGTTGAGAGCGATGATCGCAAACCTAGTTCAGGTGAGTTCTTCTGCGTCTCACTCAATGTAGTAATCACGTACCTGCTGCGTGATAGTATCTGGATCATAGCCGAGGAGTCCGTCTGAGCCATGGTGCAAGAAAGAAAAATTGGGATGCAGATGAGGGACTAAGGTTTGTGTAGCGATGTGGGGTTGTAGTTCCAGACAGCGGAATGTGTATATACATGATTCTGGCTACGGGCGCTGCCAGATCGACAGATCTCATCAGATTGTTCACTACTTCCAGCATGGGCTGGATGTGATTCGGAAGACGAGTGCACTGCACCGCATGATACACGTACGGTCAGTAATGCTGGGTCGTGATTCAAGTATGGGTTAGTGGGCGATGGGGCACGATACGATAGAGCAGGACTCTGCAAACCAGCGCGCACGGCACGATAGAAGCGCGATGCCACATAGTATACAACACGACCGTGCAGCCGGACACGTCGACGTTGAGATGTAGTTGGGGCCTTGATCCAGATTCCAGAGTCCCTGGCCAGGAACCTGATCTTGATTCTGATGTCGGTGGGTGGGTCGTCTTGTCTGGATATCTCCTTTCCACGGGAGCGGGCTCCCACCACGCTTGATGCTATTACAGTAAACGTGCGCAGGCACCACCATCATCATCCAGTTTGCGGGCGTGCCCCCGAGTATGGGCTCCTAGGCCTCTTCAGAACACCCCTAATGACGCTTAACAAGCACCAGATCCTGCACAACAGGATATACGCCCGCCACGGGATTTGTGTAGCCGGCGGAGGCCGCACATGTCCACGGGATGGGCCCGAGAGGATGGGGTGGGAGGTATTCGTGGTGCGATAGCCCGTCCGTGCGCACGCTGTTTTGTTGCTGGTTGCTGGACTATGACGATGTGGAGCACTTAGCTGGAGGGAGGAACAGAAATAAACACTTGCTCCACAAACACCGCGGCATTAATTCAAGGTCCCTGTCGAGGCGCCAATCCTCGCACAGCACTCAGCGGTCAATCACCCGTCCCTTCTCAGACCCTTTTCCTCCAGATATGGCGTGGCCCTCTCGTGCGCTGTTTCGCTGTGCGGTATAAGGTATTCGTTCGTAGACGCACAACCAACGCGCACGTGCCTACGTGATGGCCTAGCACGAATCAGCACTAGGGTCGAACGAGACGCGGAGGCAGAGACTTCCGCCATCATGCTTCGGCGCTGATATGAGTATCTGTTAACCTGGCCGCACCCATGACCAGAATCTTATAAAGACACCTGCCGCCGATTGCTACTCCAACACATCGCTACACAAAGCATAGCCCCTTGTCTGCATCTCAGGTTATCTTTCTTGTACCATGGCGGACCCCGAGGCTGATATCCAAGTGCTCTCAGACGAGTATGTACTTACTACATCAAGTGCGATGCAAAAGAACTTACCTGAATCAGCGTTGCGTTCAACTACGTCACTTTCGCAGCGCTTAGTATGCGTCCATGTCCCGTCTAATCCCACGATTTACATAGCTAGTTCCACAGCACTGCTCATATACGACACGCTACTCACCTTGCCATCTGAGATCAGGCACATTTGGCCCAAGAAGGTCAAAATCGGCACCATTCTCTATTTACTCGCTCGTTACCTGGCCTTGGCTTCCCTTCTTCTCGTGGCGTATCCCAATTTATCTAATATATCCCTTGAGGTGATTACCAAGGTTCTTGTGTATAACAACCCTACTGATTTGAATGAGGATCTAGTATGACTTTCATTCCTAGAAGCAACATAGCAATTGAAATGTTTGAAGGAAATGTAATACTCTAACACATCCAGCTGATGCGTTCATTGTTGCTTCTCTGATGGGAGTACAGGGTGAGTGATAATACCTGTATACATTTCAATTAGAATTATTAACACAATTTACTTGTCTAGGCCTTCTGCTAGCTCGCACCTATGCTATCTCCTATCAGAATCAAAGAGTTTTGGGTGTCCTTGGGCTGTTGATTCTTGGTGCTTTTATCCCTTCAGTGGTATGTGCCTGTCCAGACTTTACATATTTACTTCACTGGATATAGTATATGTCTGTTTTGGACAACTGCAATCCTGCTGGTTCACAAGCTAATACAATGAATTTGTCAGTATGGACTAGGATTTTCTAATTTATACTCAAACATTCTCCAGGTGTAAGATATAGAGGCCTCTCCTTGCCCAATTTGTCTCTGAATACCTTTGACAGTGGATAGCATCTGTGATGTTGTGATAATCCTATTTGACACTGGAGTTGTGATGGTAACCATTTGGAGCTCAATTCAAACCTTGAGGCTTTGGCAGAAAGGTGAAATTTGGGATAAGAAATCTCTCATTAGTCTAGTGATTTACCAAGGTGGGCATACCACATATTGCTCATATGTGTGGACGTGTCACTAATCTACAGGTAAGGGTTTGTCAG
Source organism: Gautieria morchelliformis (assembly GCA_015179125.1). Taxonomy (NCBI): domain Eukaryota; kingdom Fungi; phylum Basidiomycota; class Agaricomycetes; order Gomphales; family Gomphaceae; genus Gautieria; species Gautieria morchelliformis. Next base: position 10,405 of record WHVA01000267.1, read on the forward strand.
ATATGGGTATGGAATATTGTTCCTATGATATTTCATATACCTGATTCATATTCAGGTTTGTGCTTACAAGTAGTTTGGCTATGACTATCATAACAAAGGTATGGATACTTATAGACTTGTTGAGATTCAGACTTTACTTCAGGTTCTCTCTCAATTTAGGTGTTAAGGGTATGTAAGGTATTGATAATGTTACCAAAATGGCTAATATCGGCTCCTTCATGTATACAGTCAAGACTGGTTCGTATCCTAGGCCTTCTTCAGAACAGGTATATTCTCGCCGATCAAAGAATAAATATATGATAGTACTAACAGTGCACATACAGCTTGTCAGCAATTATCTTCTGCCGCTTCCATCTAACTCTCCAAGAGAGACACAGTCAACTTAACAGCCCCTCATTGCCTACTATTTCATTCTCCACCTTCCAAGCTGCCAGACAAAGTGTTCACAATGCCATAGTGGCTGAATTTGGAGATCCACCCTTGAACCAGGCTTTTAGTGCTGAGACCTTGGAGGATGATGTGCCTGTTCAGGAAAGCCAGCATGAAGAGGCTGGGCCTGCTGGGATACAGGTGGATGAGTTTCCTGGGCGACTGGATATCCTGGAGACGTAGAAATGGGGCGGGGGTGGAGGGGGGGGCTAGCGTCTCCAGTGAGCAGTTAGTGTCTCTGTCAGACACTGGCTAATTTTCAGTAGAGTCTGGAAGAATGGCACAGTTTGATGACAGCAACCAAGCTAATGCATCATAACTGCAATTCCAATACAAACCCCCCAGTGGTCAAGACACAGACTTACATTAACCATCCCATTCTCACCTTTCCAATCTACCAATCTATTGCAGTGCCCCACAATTATTCACCATAGAATATTTGGCTATCTCCTTGCTCTGGCCACCCATATTGTCAAAAAATCACAAATATATATATATATATACTTATATATGCCATGATGGGGACTTTTCTCACACTTACCACCACCACCAAAATACCCAAAATCGCTTCTCCCACACACACACTAGCCAAACTGCACACTAGTGCATCGCTGACTACAGCCAGCGGTGAAACCGAGCTTCCCTGAAAAAGAAGCCATCAAAACGATGCCACAAAGCATCGAACCCCAGGCGCCTGCCAGGTCAAGGGCTCGCATGAGGGCAGGCGCCACACAACAAGCCAGCAACAAAACCAGGACAGATTTGTTGCTGGAGCCGAACACGTCGGTGAGAACCAGAGAGCAAGCGGGGCAGTTCCTAGACAAACACAGGTATTACACGAAAGATGATCCGTTGTCGACAGAACAGTTAAGTTACGCACTATTATCACTCGCACACAATGTTAGTGGCAAAACCCTGCAGGAGGGAGTTTGGGCGGTGGCTATTCTAATGATGAAGGATGCCGTGAGAGCAGCAGGAGCAGCAGTATTGCGACACATTGAAAAGCACCTCGAAACGACCCTGACCAAGATCGAAGCAGCTGCTGACAGGGCCAAAGAGGCAACTGAGGTCGCAGAAGAGGCCACAGGAGCCAGAAACGTCATAGAACATTTGAACAGCATGGGAGGACAGAGGGAACGGCAAGGGGGAAGCAACACAAGAGGGATGACATACGCAGCCACATTGAAAGGTAACGTCCCTTTGTCACACTTGAACAACCTAGCGAAAGCAAAAATGAAAGTGAGACAAATACGAATTGACGGAGACATGCCATGAGAACAGGATGAGCTAAACAAACTCACGGAGCAGGAGCTGGTAGTGAAAGCTAACGAGGCAATAAGCAACCTCGAGCCAGACCCAGAACAAATAGACATAAGCTTCATGGGAGCCAAGAAGCTAGCGAATGGGGGAGTAGTGCTAGACATGGAAACAGAGGAGGCAGCGAAGTGGGTGCAGATGAACAAAAGGACGTTCTTGAGCAAATTCAGCGGGACGGCCACGATAAAAGAAAGAACGCTATCAGTAATAGTGGAGTACATGCCGCTGAATCACGCACCCAACGCCATGGCGGAGATGAGAAAGATTGAGAGGGACTCGAAACTCCCCGACGGATCCCTGCTCTCAACCCAGTGGATAAAACCTGTTCAGAGGAGGACAGCAGGACAGAGATCGGCCCACATTATCGCCAAGTTCACATCCACAGAAGCAGCGAACCAGAGCATAAGAGACGGGATAATGATAGCAGGAAAGAGAACCTGGGCCAGAAGAATGATAAAAGAACCATGAAGATGTCTAAAATGTCAGCAATACAACATGCGGCACATGGCAGCAGAGTGTAACAGTCGAGACACGTGCGGAACATGCGGAGAAGAACACAGGACGGCCGAATGCCAGGAAAATGACCCAAGCAAATTCAAATGCATGAACTGTGACGCAAAAGGTCATGCATCATGGGATAGGACATGCCTGGTATTCAAATCAGAATGTGCAACAGCGGAAAAGAGCGATCCATAACATACGTACAAATTCTTCCCCAAGGATGACCCATGGACGTGGGAGCAGCACCAGGAGGCGGAGGAAACAGACGATGTAGGGGACGTTATAAAGAAACTCAGGGAACAGGAGGACAGGAGATGGAAAACGGTGGAAATGGAAAGAAGGATGGCGAGACGAACGGACAGCAGAAGCAGGGAGAGGCCCCAAGCGGAGCCAGATAATTCACGATATAGTGGAAGAATCGAAAGCAGAGGAAACACGCACGGGAGAGGAAGAGGCGTGAACCCAAGAGTCGGGCACATGGACAAAGGGTGGCAGGACAGGGACCAGGGCGAGGGGTGACAAAGCAGACTGGATGACTACGGCATCGGGGTCAGTCACGAGAGGACACAAACAGTACAGCAAGACAGCAATGACAACAACACGCGCCAATGATGAATGACGAGAACCAACAAATGCGAAAATTGCGAATCAGACAACAGAATGTCAACAAATTGCTGATGTCCTCGCGATCCAAGAACCATATATTGACTTCCTAGGCAATGCTAGAGCCACGCCTAACTGGTATTCAGTGTACCCCAGAACACACTTCCACGACAAAGAGACACGAACGAGATCGATGATGCTGATAAGCAAAAGGATGGCGACGAGTGCATGGGGAGCACTTGATATGGGATCGCCAGATGCTACAGCAGTGAAGATTAAAACCAACATGGGTGACGTCCTGATAATCAATACATATGTGGACTGCGCGCATTCTAACAGTATAAGAGCCATACAGAGATATATGCAGCACAGAGCGGCAGAAGAATACACGCAAGAAAGGGAGATAGAGGGCATGGTATTTCAATAGGCATCACCCCATGTGGGACGAGCTGCGCAGCACACATCTATTCACCAGGGCAAATATAGATGAAGCGCAAATACTCCTGGACGCAGTAGCAGATCACAGATTGCACATGGCGCTGCCCAAGGACATACCCACACTGAGATCGATGGCTACGGGGAACTACACGCGAACAGATAACGTCTTTGTCTCGTCTTCAGTCATTGAAAATATGATCAGCTGCAGCACAGTGCCAGAAGATCTACCACCAAAAAGCGATCACCTGCCCATAGAGACCATGATCGATGTATCCGTCAAGTCCAGCATGCAATCACCGAAGCCCAATTACAGACAGGTGGACTGGCAGGAATACAAAAAGATACTTGAAGCTGAGTTAAAAGACAGGATCAGAGAGCCCTCGCCACTCACCGCTCAACAGTTCCATTACTGCTTGCGGGAGTTGACAACGGGTACAAGGCTGTGTTGAAGTCACACTTCAGTTACTCAAGGTATGAGTGGTTTGGGTGAAAGATGATTGATTGCTTCACTGCTAAAACTGCAGGCTATTTATACTGCATCTATCTAGCTTATGTAACTACTGCCAGGAACCTTGTAGAGGCTTCTACTACTGTGAAGAACCTTGTGGAAGCTTAGAGAAGCTTCAGGAAAGGTTTGGAAACTATTGGAAGGCTGTGGAAGGTTCTATTGCTATATTGGGTTAAAGTCACAGCTCTGTGACAGTAAAGCTAAGAGTATGTAAGAAACTCCCACGCTCATGTGATTATCATGTGACGAAGGAAAGTCATGTGACTTCATGCTGGATTGAGGTCATGTGACTGTGTCATGTGATAGTCAGGTGACCGTAGATAATCAAGTGACTTTGAGGTCAGGTGATAGTCAGGTGACTGCAGATAATCAGGTGACTTTGAGGTCAGGTGATTGTCAGGTGACTGTGGATGATCAGGTGACTTTGAGCTGTTTTGAGGTCATGTGATAGTCATGTGACCGTGGGGAATTCTTAGCTAAACTATCAAGAGATTGTTGTACCTTGTGGACCCAATGTGAGTGTAGCATAGAAATATTAATACAACCTTCCTTGAGGACATTTGAAACTAATTAACTACCTAGTAAATGTTCATAAATAGGTAGCTACTTTGTGGACGATCCCTAACACATCACCCCCCCTCTAGCGTGCTGCGTCCTCGAAGCACGGGACACAAGGGATTGAAATGCCAGCGAGCAGATTCGGCGAGGGGCACCGGGGTGTGTCCTATAGAACTCACGGAGTTTGTCTGGAGCGGAAACATCTTGCTCTGAGATCCATGAATTCTCCTCGTATCCATACCCTTCCCATTTCACGAGGAATTGGAGTCGTCCTTGCACAAACCGGCTGTCCAGGATCCGTTCCACCACATAGTGCTCTTCCCCATCTACAATTTCCGGCGGAGGTGGCGGACGAGCCTTCCGACCTGGAATTGGGTCCTCAAGCATAGGGAGTAACTTCACCACATTGAAGATGGGGTGGAGGCGGGACATGGACATCGGAAGTCGGAGGCGGTACGCATTCCGTCCAACCCTCCGCATCACTGTGAAGGGCCCAAGGTAGCGGTGGGCAAGCTTCTGCGAAGGGCGTGTGGTGCGGATGTCACTTGCATCTAGATACACCTTATCTCCAACTTGGTACTCCGGGGCAGGAACCCGGCGTTGGTTGTAGTACCTTGCCATGTCGTCCTTGGCCTTCGCAAGGGCCGAATTGGCTTCCGAAAGGCTGGAGTCCATGCGGTCTCGGAACTCATTGACCGTCTCGAGTCGGGAGTCAGCCTGGCATGGCTCGAAGCCCATCCGCGGGTGTCATCCGGAGTCAAGCATGAAGGGAGTCTGCTGTGTGGCGGAATGGACATGGTTGTTGTATTGGAATTTCGCCAGTGGAAGTAACTCATCCCAGTCATCCTGCCTCTCATTGACAAAGAGGCGGAGATATTGCTCCAACCCCTGATTGACCCGTTCCGTCTGTCCATCACCCTGCGGATGGTATGCTGTAGTAGTAGCCAGCTTGATGCCGAGCAGGCGGTAGAGCTCCCGAGTCAGTTCCGCGACAAACTGCGGACCTCGGTCGGAAACAACTTGCTTCGGGAGCCCATGCAACTTCCAGACATGTGCAAGGAACAGGCGGGCCGCTCCGAGGGCGGTGATCGTCGTGTGCGTCGGAATGAAGTGGGACACCTTGCTTACTGAATCCACGATGTGCATGATTGCGTCGTAGCCATGAGACTCTGGGAGTTCAACGATGAAGTCGACACTGATGGTGTCCCAGCGGGATTCGGGAATCGGGAGCGGAGCAAGTTCCCCGACAGTGTTGTGCTTTGGTTTGGAGACAAAGGTCGCATGTCTTCATGTACTGTCCAATGTAGCAGGACATCTGAGGCCACCAGTAATTCCGAGCCACTAACTCCAGCGTCTTCCACCTGCCAGCATGCCCAGCAACCCGTGTGTCATGGTGCTGGGACACGATGCGGCGGCGGAGGTCCACCCCATCTGGAACATAGACCTTACCTCTGAAGTGGAGCAGTCCATCACGTTCCGACCATTCCGCCGCCCGTACAGACCGTGAGTGCCCTTTCCGAAGTTCCTCCACTGCCTTCACCACCAACTCCTCTTTCTCTCCATTCCGGTACTGCCTCCGGATGTCCCGGAGCATTTCCACTTCCGCCCCAACTGCAGTCACTCCCTAAAGGGCACGGATTGCAAAGAGACTAGGGCGGAGCAGTGTCATATCCGCGTTGTCTCCACTTCTGCTTCCATGATCCGCACGGCGGGATAGGGCATCGGGCTTGCCCATGGTGCGGCCGGGGCAGTGGCGGAGCAGGAAGTCGAACCGGGACAGGTGTAGGGACCACCGCGCTTGTCGTCGGTTCAACTTCTTAGATGTGCGGAAATACTCGAGGTTCTTGTGGTCTGTCCAAATCTCAAACGGGCATAGAGCACCCTCGAGGAAGTGTCGCCACTCCTCCAGCGCTCGGATGATTGCCAGCATCTCCTTGTCGTGGATCTCATAGTTCCGCTCGACCGGACTAAGGCTTTTAGAGAAGAAGGCAATCGGACGCCATCCCCCATCATCTTCCAATGACTGTTGTGACAAGACCGCTCCGGTAGCTGTGTCGGAAGAGTCCGCCTCGACTCGATAAGGGTGAGAGTCATCGGGAAAGATCAGGACCGGGGCAGAAGTGATCAGCTCTTTGAGTTTGTCAAAGGAGGCCTGTTCCGGCTCTCCCCACTGCCATCCAACCTCCTTCTTGGTGAGGTTGAAGAGGGCACGAGCATGGCAGGAGAAGTCCTTGATGAACCGCCAGTAGAAATTGACAAACCCAATGAAGGACTGGACCTCTTTCCTGTTCCGCAGCACAGGCCAATCCGACACACCGGAAACTTTGACTGGGTCCATTTCCACCTTTCCTTCCAACACAATCACCCCAAGATACTCTATCTGCGTCCGCTCAAATTCGCACTTTTCCGGCTTGAGACACAGGTTGTATTCCCGGAGCCGTTCCAGCACCCTCCGCACGACTTCCTGATGTTCCGACATTGTTTTTGTGAAGATGAGGATGTCATCGAGGTAGACGCAGACAACCCCTTCTGCTATCATGTCACGGAAAATGTCATTCATCATCATCTGGAATGTGGCGGGACTGTTGGTAAGGCCGAAGAACATGACCTGTGGCTCAAAGAGTCCTCGGTTGGTGCGGAATGCGGCCTTCCACTCGTCTCCCTCCCGGATCCGAACATTATTGAAGCCCCAGCGGACATCCAGCTTAGTGAAGTACCTTGCCCCACGGAGTTGTGTGATCAGTTCGGAAATGAGTGGAATGGGGTACCGGTCCTTGATCGTGATCGCATTCAAGGCCCGGTAATCCTGCACGAGTCTGAGCGAGCCGTCCTTCTTCTTGATGAAGAACACCGGAGATGCCATGGGTGACTTGGAGGGGCGGATCCTCCCTGTACGGAGGTTTTCCGCAAGGAATGCATTGAGCTCTACCTGCTCCTTGGGTGACAGCGGGTAGACTTTGCAGTTGGTGGGCTTTGACCCAGGCTCCAACTCGATGGCATGGTCCCACAGCTTCTGTGGAGGGAGGGCATCGAATGACTCCTTGGAAAAGACGTCCTCGAACTCCCGCAGGTACTCCGGAATTTCCGCCTCCACTCTATCATGCCTCTTGGAGGCCTCAGCAAGGCGTTGCGAAATATTTCCGGTGGCGCGGATGTGTTCCGCTTCCGGCGGAAGGTTTACATACAGCAAGTGCTCCCCTTCCGCCAGAATGTCTTCCAGGCCGAGTCAGATGACGTCGGAGTCGGAATCAGAAGTGGGATCCGGTTCAAATTCCGCTTCCGAGTCTTCTTCTGCAAGCAGTGGATGGGGGCCGGAACGACATGTCTGTATGAGCCGTTCAGTCTTCCGCTGCTCCTGGCGCTCCTTCCGCACTTCCGACCTGCACATGTGACACTTGGCTGGACATTGACTCATCAGTACCTTCTGAGTCTGCCAATTGATCTCCGGGTTGTGCTCCTGAAGCCAGGTAAACCCAAGGATGATGTCTTGCTTCCCCAGGCTGGTGACTGCAAAGGAAGTGCGTTCTGAGTGTCCATCGTAGCAGAGAATTGTGTCTACTATTTCTGTGATGGACCCTGCCTCATTGGGGCTTCCATCCACATTGAACACCGGGATTGCACGTTGCAACTTCCACGTGGTCAGTCGGTTCCATTCCACATAGTCCCGGTCTATAAACTGACCAGTGGCCCTGCAATTGACAAGGGCGGGTCCGGATTTGACTTCCGCCGTATCTGTCGTCTGGATCTCCACCTTAATGACTAGTGACTTGGGGCCAGGGGTGGCAGCAACAACATAGCGCTTCGGAAGGTGTTTCTCCCAAGGGGGGATGTGGGATGGATGGGGTGTCGGATTTGGTTTTTGTGTGACTTTATCTGGTGGGTCTGCACGAAGTGAGGGGAGTGGGTGTTAGCAACTAGGGGCTATGGCAGGGAAGGTTCGGTAGAGTTCTTAGAAAGCTAGAATCAAATATACTCTCTCAGTGAATTTATTGTCACTGATGTATTAATACAGTACCTAGAATCAAATATACTACATGATTTTCAGTCAACATGCTATGTAAATATGAAAGATACTACTCGCCTCTCTCAGTGAATTTATTGTCACTGAGAGAGGAGTGTAATCCTGTCTCAGAAGGCATATACTTGCACCCGGCCCTTTAGCGCCCAAGGGCTCGAGCGTCGAAGTCGTTTCAAACTCCGCTGGGTGCAGCCGCCTGTGAAAGTAGAAATAACAGAATGAAATGGAGAGATAGAGAGTGACTAGAAAATTTCGAAAATAAGCAGAGAAATGGATGCATGGTACAAGAACAGTATGAGAAAATATTGAAACACCACACAATAAATTGAACATATTATGCTTGATTTTGGTGCAGGAGCATAAATGCACCCAACAGTATGCGCATCAGCCATGGAAATACATCAAAAAATGGGGCACATTTCACAAAAGTCCCTACAGCACTTGCTCAACCGTGGCATGATATTAGGCATTGAATTGAGCTCAAAAGGTGACAAGGTTGTTTGCGATGCGTGCATTCAGGCGAAGATTGCACGTAAATCACTTCCTCAGGAACCCAGAAGCCGATCATCAAAATTCGGTGACAGAATTTATTCTGATGTCTGGGGACCAGCGAGACACTCCACAATTGACAAGAAATCCTATTATGTGTCTTTCATTGACGACTACTCAAGAGAATCGGTTATCTATTTGATGGCAAACAAATCGGAAGCATTTTCAAAATACAAACTCTACGAGGCCTTGATGCTTCGACAGAGGAATATGCACATCAAAGCACTTGTTTCCGACAGAGGGGGCGAATACACAAGCTCAGAATTTGAACAACATTTGGCCAAGCAAGGCACGAAGCATCGGTTAACTGTGCACGACACCCCAGAGTCAAATGGTGTTGCTGAACGTTTAAACCGAACTCTAGTTGAAAGAGCTCGTGCCATGCTATTGGAATCAAGTCTTCCTAAGACTCTATGGGGGCATGCAATTTTGCACGCCAACTATCTTAGGAATCGGACACATACAAGAGCTTTGCCAGACAAAACCCCTTTTGAAATGATCCATCACGAGAAACCGAACCTGAAAGACATACACGTGTGGGGAATTGAAGTCTACGTTAAAGTCAAAGAGGGAAACAAACTAGCAGCCCGTGCCAAAAGAGCTCGGTGGATAGGAATCTCTGGACAGAGCCATGGTCACTGCATCTACTGGCCTGACTCTCAGAAGGTTTCTGTCGAGCGGAATGTTATATTTGACTCAGAGATGAAGGGGGGCAAAGCTCCAATCATTTCTATTGAAGAGTCACAGCTACCTACGTCCAGACAAATGGTACAGGCCATCTCGGCGCCAGCACCTATGCCTAGTCGCTTAGTCAGCGAGGAGGCAAAGATCGAGGAAATTGATGATGATGAACCAGAGGAACGTCTGAAAGAGCTGCAACCCAGTCAGACTGTTGATGTCAGACCTAAAGAAGCTGCTCCAACAAGGAGAAGTGAAAGGATCCGTCAGCAACAGGTGCAGCCGGCCCCAAGTGGTCCCATAACAAGATCTCAAACTAAGAGACATGCTGGTGCAGATATTACTACACTAGCTTACGAGGACATTGAGGACCATCAAGACAAATTATTCGAACAAGATTTATCCTCTGAAACTGACGGCATCAGTGATTATAACCTTGCCATCAGTACACTTTCGACCTCCGATCAAAACAAAGATAAGGTGCTGCCGGATTTGAATCAGACTGAGCCTAGCAATGCAGATGAAGCCTTAAATGATCCTATGTGGAAAGCATCGATGGATAAAGAGTACAAGGTGCTACTCAACAAAGGTGTATGGGAAGTGGTTAAACCACCTCCTGGGGCAAATATTGTCGGAAATAGATGGGTATTCCTCTGGAAACGCAATCCAGAAGGTGAACCCATCACACCTAGATCGAGGATGGTCGCCCAAGGCTTTACACAAAGCTTTGGAGTCGACTACAATGAAACCTATGCACCTGTTGCTCGGATGACTTCCTTACGCATTATATGTGCCAGTGCTGCCAGGAACAACTGGCCTATTCACCAAATGGATGTGGACAGTGCGTATTTGAATGCTACACTGCCAGAACCTATTTACATGAGACAGCCGTATGGATATGAGACCGGAGACAAAGATGATGTCCTCCTGCTGAAGAAAGCACTTTACGGCCTCAAACAATCTGGAAGGGAATGGTATAAACGTCTGAGTGGTGAATTTCTCAAGTTAGGATTCACTAAATCAGCTTCGGATGGAGCTGTATTTTGCAGACGTGGACCGAGAGGGCATGCGATTATTGCGACGGCAGTAGACGACCTCACTATCACAGCTGAGAGTCAACCAATCCTCGATGGGGTAAAGCATGATCTTGCCCAGATCTTCAGTATGAAAGATCTAGGTGAGATTCATTGGCTTTTGAACCTCAAAATCGAAAGAGATTGGAATAACAAATCGATTGCAATATCACAAGCTGCATACATCCAAAAAATCATCAAAAAATTCAATCTGGATGATGCCAAAACATTTTCCACGCCTCTCGACCCAGCCGTTAAATTATCCAGAGACCAATGCCCTTCCATAGACGAAGACAAGCAGAAGATGTCGAAAATTCCATACAGACAAGCGATAGGATCATTGATGTGGGCAGCAGTAGCCACTCGACCAGACATTGCATTCGCAGTGTCATTACTTTCTCAATTCCTCGAAAACCCAGGTCCAACACATTGGCATGCAGTCAAACGTGTCTTTAAATATCTAAAAGGCACGATGGACTACAAATTGACACTTGGGAAGAATCGAGACGGCCTCATTGGGTATTCAGATGCGGATTGGGCTTCTCAAGAGCACAGGCACTCATACTCGGCTTATATTTTTCAGATTGATGGAGGGACAGTATCATGGAGTTGTCAAAAACAATCCATAGTAGCCCTATCATCAACTGAAGCCGAATTCGTTGCTCTGACTCATGCGAGCAAAGAAGCCTTATGGATGCGCCACTTTATTTCTGAAGTATTCCAACCGCTGAATTGTCCCATCAAACTTTATTCAGACAATCAATCAGCCATTGCCATCGTCTATGGCACTCAACAACACACGAGGACCAAGCATTTCGACATTAGATTATATTTCATCCGAGATATAGTCGAAGATGAAGAAATTAAGCTTGTGTACCTACCAACGGAACACATGCTAGCCGATCTTCTCACTAAAGGACTTCCTAGTCCTAGAGTGAGAATCCTCAACGAGAGAATCGGAATATATTAAGCTTGAGGGGGCGTGTTGGGTGCATTTATGCTCCTGCACCAAAATCAAGCATAATATGTTCAATTTATTGTGTGGTGTTTCAATATTTTCTCATACTGTTCTTGTACCATGCATCCATTTCTCTGCTTATTTTCGAAATTTTCTAGTCACTCTCTATCTCTCCATTTCATTCTGTTATTTCTACTTTCACAGGCGGCTGCACCCAGCGGAGTTTGAAACGACTTCGACGCGCGAGCCCTTGGGCGCTAAAGGGCCGGGTGCAAGTATATGCCTTCTGAGACAGGATTACACTCCTCTCTCAGTGACAATAAATTCACTGAGAGAGGCGAGTAGTATCTTTCATATTTACATAGCATGTTGACTGAAAATCATGTAGTATATTTGATTCTAGGTACTGTATTAATACATCAGTGACAATAAATTCACTGAGAGAGTATATTTGATTCTAGCTTTCTAAGAACTCTACCGAACCTTCCCTGCCATAGCCCCTAGTTGCTGACACATACATGCGCTTCGGCACTTGTGCGTTGTAAATCAAATCGATATAAGCCATTCAGCTTCGGTGCTTGCATCAATATCCTGCCTTTACGATTGGATATTGTGCATTTCTGATCAGCTATTTGTGTGTTATAGCCTGCATCATCGCACCGGCCAATCGAGATGAGGGTAACAGCCATTTTTGGCGCGTAGAACGTATCCTTCAATGTAATGTTCACAGTCTTATCTCCAACCTTGTTAGATAGCACGAGTGAGCCTGAACCGAAGGCATCAAAAGTGCCTTTGTTGGCTGCACGAATTGTGCGCGGCTGTGAGAATGGACTGTAATCCCTCAATAAATTCTTGTGAGGGGTCATATGTGCGGTCGTTCCAGTGTCGAGAATAACAACAGTGTCCAGAGATAAACTACTCAAATTAGAGCAGTCGAAGTTGGCGAAAGTGGCTGGACTGCCACTCTCATCCTCCTCAGAGGACACTTCTTCGGCAACATTCGCCTTGGCTTTGCCCTTCTTCTTTTTGGCTTTCGCTTTCTTCTTCTGACGTGGCCCCTGGCCTTCTTTACCACCTCCTTTAGCCCAGCAACTCTCTATAGCATGTCCAGGCTTGTGGCAATTAGTGCATGTAGACACCTTCGGGTCTTTCCGACCCTTCTGCCCTTTCGTAGATGAACCAATAAATGCCTGCTCTTCTTGTGAAATATTGAGAGTCTTTCTCCTGTCGTATTGAGCCTTTAGTACTCTGATAATATCATCAGGCACTAAGGGCATTCCACATTCTTCGAGCGACGTGGTAAGGGCATTCATAACTGCCTCATAGGAGGGTGGAAGTGATGCAAGGATAATGTCGGTGAACTCTCCTTCAGAAATTCTGGCTCCCATCTCATTGAGACGAGCATAGAGGTCTTGGGCCTTGTCCAAGTGATCTCTCAAGTCTCCATCCTCAGGACACCTCATACTGCGAAGCTGTCTCTGTAGGTTGGTGAGAACCATCTTGGGCTTTTTGGTCATCTCATTGACCAATGCATCCCAGACTTCTTTTGCTGTATGTCTCTTCTGTAGCATCAGGGCTAGTGACTCTGACACTGAGACGATTATTTGGGTTTTTGCCTGTCCTTCTCTGGCAAGATATTTCTCCAGCTTCTCCTCAGCCTTCTCTATCTGAGTTTCCTCAGCTTCTGTGAGAATATGGCCTGGGGGCATGACTGGAGGATCAGGAGGTCGAATGGCTCTCCCTTCTATATGCCTGAGTAGATTTTTGGACTCAAAATAACTTGTGAGAGTAGCTCGCCACAGAGGCCACTTACTTCCATCTGTTGCAAGCTTCTCCACACCCAAAAAGCTTCTGCGAAGTGTCTGCGGGGCCCATAACCCTTGTTAGCAACTAGGGGCTATGGCAGGGAAGGTTCGGTAGAGTTCTTAGAAAGCTAGAATCAAATATACTCTCTCAGTGAATTTATTGTCACTGATGTATTAATACAGTACCTAGAATCAAATATACTACATGATTTTCAGTCAAAATGCTATGTAAATATGAAAGATACTACTCGCCTCTCTCAGTGAATTTATTGTCACTGAGAGAGGAGTGTAATCCTGTCTCAGAAGGCATATACTTGCACCCGGCCCTTTAGCGCCCAAGGGCTCGCGCGTCGAAGTCGTTTCAAACTCCGCTGGGTGCAGCCGCCTGTGAAAGTAGAAATAATAGAATGAAATGGAGAGATAGAGAGTGACTGGAAAATTTCGAAAATAAGCAGAGAAATGGATGCATGGTACAAGAACAATGTAAGAAACAATTGGAAACACCACACAATAAATTGAACATATTATGCTTGATTTTGGTGCAGGAGCATAAATGCACCCAACAGTGGGGGCTTTTCATTCTCTACTTCAAGACAGGCAAACCGGTTATGTACAGGCAGCAGGGGCACACATCTCACCCGCTGCGTGTCACAAAATCCGACGCACTTCCGCTTCCGGTGGACCATGTTCCGCATTTTCGGAAACCTCTTCTGCAGTGGGCACTCCGTTTATGTCCGCAAGTGCGAGGAACTCTGGAAGGAGCTCGAGTTTCTCTTCTGTGGTCATAAGCCGGATATCAAAGGCTTGGGGGCACTCGCGAGCATAGTGGCCTGGTTGTCGACATCGGAAGCAGGTGATAGTTCCGTGGCCTTTTCCGCGCATGCGGTCAACATCCATCAGAGCAGGGCCACTCTTCAAGGGAGGAGGGCTATGGTTCCTAATAGGAGCAGGCGGAGCAAGCATCGGAAATATTTTCCGTGTGGGAATGAATGCGCTTCCTGGTTTTGGCACAGGTGGAGTAGGACGAGTGGAACTGTGTGTCATGTTCCGGCTCGTCTCCACGAAGGCCTCATTTGCCTCCCTGTTCCGGGACACCCTCTGTGCAGCTTGGTACCACCCTTCCGGGTCATCAAAATCCGGAGCTCCATCCCCAAGCAGCGCAACTTGGTTCTGGAGTGTCGGATCAAGTCCTCGTCGGAATTTGATGACGATCGTCTTGTCATCATCATATTCCGCAAGGTCGATGAGCTCCTGGAAGCGATCAATGTAGTCATCGACCGGATCCTTGGCCTGGTACTAGCTGGTCCCCTGGAGCTTCGTAAGGGCTGTGAGCTGCTCGTTTTTTGGGCAGAACTGGTCAGAAAATGTTTTCTCGAAGGCGTCCCAGTCCCGGAAGTAGTTCCCCTTGCCCTTTGCTTCATGTCGGATCACCTTGTTTGCAAAACGGGCTGCGCGGTCCGATTTGAAAAAGGACAATGCCCAGTGAATCCGAGCCTGGTCGTTCGGAAAGAGGTCTCCGACAATTGCGAAGTAGATGCTGCATGTGTTGAAGAATGCACGTCCCTTCTCCCGATCTCCGTCAAAGTCCGCCGGAGTTGCGGGTTTGACCTTTGCTAACTTCGCGGATTTTCCCCCTTCCGCTAGTTCCGCTTTTCCGAAATCTGGATCATCTAGCATTTCATTTCCACCACTTCATGGAATATCTAACTTAGCCAAAATCGCTTGTAAGGCTGTTTCAATCGCGTCGGTCTTCATCCGGTTCCGCGTCAATTCCTCCTCCACATTCCGAAGACGATCGTCCGGATCCATGTCGGAAGGAGAAATATGGGACGGGATTTCTGAGGGTGGGAGCTCGACGTAAGAAGAGGGGCTGTCGTACGCTGTGTGTGCGGAAGAGGTTGCAATTTCCGAGTCGCTGTCTCCGATTCCGAATGCACCTATGGCGAATGCAATGCGCGGTACGACCGCCGGTCCTCTAGGGGAGAGACTTTTCTGCTGTAAGGGCAACCCTGGCTAGTTGTGGAGATCACACTACCACACAACTGACAAGGGGAAATCCAAAGTATGTATAAATGAACAGAGTATACAAGAGAGGGGATTCTCACCTGACAAGGGGAAATCCAAAGAGAAAAGTCTAAGGACCCCCAATGTCAGCGAGCCCGTATTATACTACGCTGCGCAGCCAGGGACAACAATTGGCACCCGCCATCACCCCTGCATCTCCCTGACCACCCTGACCCTTGATCGACCCTTGATGCCACCTATTACGCGAGTCGCTTGATTTCCGACACTGTTCCGAGAGTGGAAGTCAGAAATTGGAGTGGAACTGGTGAGGCGAACAGAACTGGTGGAAGTTCTCCCAGAAGCGGAATCATTTCCGAAAGCGGAGGCGGAGATGGAATCGGAACTGGAAGCGGAGTCGGAAATGGAGTCGGAACTGGGTGTGGTGTTGGAACTGGAAATGGAAAACAGGGTGTCCCCTGACAGTCTCCGAGCGGTATGATCTCCCCTTTGTTGATGTTTTTGGGTTTGTGAGCGGTGTTGAGTCATCAGCATATCGAGTAACCATGCTGTGTCTTACAAATACAGTAGTTTACATGTATTTGTCCCATCCGTTTGTAAACCACCACAATACCCAGTCGGTGCTGTCCCCTTCCATTGCGTCCTCTCTCCCTGAAACTCCCAACACAAACAGATCACAACTCTGCCTAGGTGCTGCCTGCCAAAAGTTGCACCTACTGAAAGTGTGCCACACCTAACAGAAGTGTGCTGAACCTGTCGAAAGTTGCATCTACTGAAAGTGCACCACGCCTACCGAAAGCATGCCGAACTGTTGACCGTACTTGTGCCTACTCAAAGCACACTGACTCTGAGCCTAACGAAAGCTCCACCCCCCCACACTCTTTTTACACCTACCAAAAGTGTATCGACCTGGCCTTGCACACCATGCCCGACTCCAACTTTGAGAGAGAGCCATCTGCGCATTTGCAAAGCTTACCCATGCGAAGATCATCCTGAATCATACTCCATATCCACCATCGCTCTTGACAGCATTCTGACCGATGAACTCACCCTCGACATCGTTATTACCTGCCTATTGAATGAGGAGGCGTGGCACAGCCATCTTGGCAGATACTGGAGAAGAGGATGACGAAGGGGTTGCGTTCTAAGTTTCAGGAGGTGCATTGGACTCTCCCCCGCTCAAGGAGGTGTGTTGATGTTTTTGGGTTTGTGAGCGGTGTCGAGTCATTGAATATCAAGTAACCGTGCTGTGACTTACAAATATGGTAGTTTACATGTATTTGTCACATCCATTTGTAACCTGCTACAACACCCAGTCGGTGCTGTGCCCTTCCCTTGCGTCCTCTCTCCCCGAAACTCCCAACACCCTTCCCCTGGGTAGGGAAGGTGAACTGGCCCCACCACTGGCAGCAGGTCCATGCGCAGGCCAATGTACTGGGCCTTGACCATCGCTACCTGCCACTGCAAGGCAGGGTCGTTAATGGTGTGTGATGGTGATGGGTACGTGCTGATCATGTGTTCCTTCGCAATGGCTAGGCCATTGTACCTGTTGAGGGTGCCACGCAACTTCCTGTGCTTCTTTTTGGGCTGCTCAGCTATGCACTGAGCCCTTTCCGGGTCGTACATCTTCCAGACAGAGGAGTTGGACTCCCATCCGTCTGGGATGTTGTCGTACGCCGCATTGGACAGCGCGCTCGGCCCCTCCGTTGATGTTGGTGTGGGGGCCGATATTCGGGATGCCAGTCCCAAGGCCGCGCACTCTGGCAAGGGTGCCATCACGCAAGGTGATGATGGGCAGGCCACTGAGTCAGTGGCCTGGTCCTGGCGTGGCCTTTTCAAGGCTGCGTGTGTGTGCTGGAGCACCTTAAGCTGCTCCTCCAGCTCTTTTACTTTGGCACGCTCGGTGTGGAGCGCGTCGTCGTGGTTTTCGACCGCGCATTCTAGGACCTTGACCTCCTTCTTGAGGTCACGGATGTCCCGTAAGGGCTCCACTCGTGCATCACATGTGATGGCCCTTGGGAACCACCCCCAGGCCATGTCGATGGCGTCGCTGATGTCCTCATCCTTCAGCTTCACCTTTTAGGTGCTCATCACGGCCGTGCACAGCGTACACCATGCAAGTGTTGCAGTTGTCTGGGTGGATGATTGCTGGAGCATCTTCCCATCCCATGATCATCCAGTGCTCTTGGTTGACTGGTGCTCGTAGGATGTCTGTGGCCCCTTGCTTCGGGGCCGTTGAGCGTGGCTCCGATGTTGATGTTGATCCATTCCATCTTTCAATGGCATCATCTTCATGGGGAGATGATGGTGGTGGTGGTTGCTTCCAAGAAGCGATGTGCCTTGGAAAGATCCGAGGTGAAAATTTAACCGCGCCATGGCTGGCGTGTCATGTGGTCTACACGTGACTGACCTGTCTAGCGGCGCTTGGGGAGGTTGCGCGGCTTGCCCACTCCCCAGTCTAGATAGTGATCTAGAGGTTCAAGATCCTTACACAATGACATGGGTTCCCATGTCACATTGCCTAGGGTCCAGCCAACCTGGAACTCCAGGTCCGTCAAGTTTATCCATCGATGCGCGATAATCTCATCGACGAGCCACTCTTCATCAGCATTCGATCCAAGTTGTAGAATGACTTGGCCTCACAACGAGGAAACAGTTTGTCATTGTTAGCCTCATATCATCGTATGAGGCTTGAATGGAAGACGTGTATGGCAGCTTTTCAGCTTGTTGGGGAGTTCAAGGGTCACTGTCGAGGCTTCATTATGGGCCTCGACGACGCAGTATGGTCCAATATACCGCAGCACAATTTTTCAGGCTCTTCCTTTTGGCAGAGTCAGATTTTGGGTCGACAGGGAAACGTGGTCGTTGGCCGCGTACATGTCGCTCGCTGTACGTTTCTTGTTCGCATGAAACATTTGCATCACTCAATGCTCAATGATTGCATCGTGTGCCATCCATTTGGCCTGATGTGTGAATCGGGGCACCCCCTTAAACGGGGTGTCCGTGGCCATGGGGAGGTCTATCCACGGCATATAGCCATGGCTGAGCTCAAAGGGCGCGGACCCTGTGGTCGCACTGTCATTGCTGTTGAGGGCAACCTCGACCATTGGGCATTTTGCTGCCCAGTCCTTTTGATCATCTCTAACTACAGCATGCAGTATCTGGCCGATTGAGCGGTTTGTGTGCTCAGTCGCTCCATCCATTTGGGGATGGAAGGCAGTTGACATGAGCTTAGTCCCCATGAGTTGCTGTAGTTCATGCCAGAAGATAGACGTGAACTTCAAGTCTCTATCCAAGACGATGGAGTCCGGGACTCCTGTCAAGATTGGTTTTCAAGCGTTAATATCGTGTATTAGTGAACACAGCGAATACCTGAATAACTTGTGCGAATAAGTATGCCGTTCGGCGAATAGGTGAACCAATGAATGTTCACAAGGTAAGAGGGTTTGCCTAAACGGGGCTCGCCCTATCTACAGTCATAGCGAAATAGCCCATGGCTCTTGACAATGTAACGTGCAAGGTCTCACGGAAGGGCTGTCTAAGTCTCGACAATCCCTTCGCTGGCGAAGGTGCTCCTTCAGAGCCCTTCGCCAACAGCACAGAAAATAGCATGAAGGGAGTCTGTTGTGGCGGAATGGACATGGTTGTTGTATTGGAATTCCGCCAGTGGAAGTAACTCATCCCAGTCATCCTGCCTCTCATTGACAAAGAGGCGGAGATATTGCTCCAACTCCTGATTGACCCGTTCCGTCTGTCCATCACCCTGCGGATGGTACGCTGTGGTGGTAGCCAGCTTTATGCCAAGCAGGCGGTAGAGCTCTCGAGTCAGTTCCACGACAAACTGCGGACCTCGGTCGGAAAAAACTTGCTTCGGGAGCCCATGCAACTTCCAGGTTCAAAAGCTAAGGTAACGAAGATGAAGTATGACAACTCACCAGTGGCGCCTAAGTCCTCTGCTAGTCGAAGATGGAAATCTCCAAGAGAAGGCTTAGGATGATGACCACGGCGAGGTCAAAGCTGCACAAGATGAACGACGTATGATAATTGAACTGGGGAATATACATGCGAATGTAAACTACTTATATCGAATACTTGTAAGGTATCAGCAAACAGGAAAGAGGCTGTCACAAGTCAGGGTTGGATAGGGGTGCGCAGCCATGATACAACATAGATGAAATAAACATACAATAGAATGTGAGAAGAGGGAGAACATGAAACGACGGAGGGTAAGGGTGGCGAAGGCACTTATGGACAAAACCATGTCTTGGGACCCACATACATGCTACCCTGCACGGACTCTTGGTCTACTGGGTTGATTCCGCACGATCTATGGAAAGGACATCCTGCGAACATACTTTGACCATACGAATGCCCAATGGGGTTGGATTTAAGAAGACGATGGGGTTAATGATGAACCATCATGCCAGGTGAATGGTATCGATTGTTTTTGATGGTGTGCCTGCTGGCGAATGATGCGAGCGGCGAATAGCCATTCAGCGAAATGCAAGGAAGGGCGAACAGAAGTGACATAGAGGAGGAGAGGTCGAGGTGGAGGGCGAAGCCGAGCGAACACTGAGGAGGTGGTAGGCCCAGTGATGACTGCCGAGTCAGTCCCAAGACGTCGATTGTGCGTTTGACGGCGCGGCCATGGTAGTTGGCGTGAACAGCGAGAGTCGGTTGCCGAACACGACAATGGTGATCGGAACGAACATGAAGGTGGGGTGAGAAAATGGGAAAACTGAGCTTCTGAGTATGGGAAATAAACGCATCATGACAACTCCAAGGAGTCGGAAGACTTCTTTTAGGAACAGCCAGGCTACTCCCTTGGCTGACATGCTCGTTGTTGTTGGTACGAGGTGGACGTGCGACGTTAGTCAGTCGATGACTACCATTAGGTAGTCACAGTCATTCGACTTGGGCAAGGGCCCCATGAAGTTGATGCCAATAGACTGCCATGGCCTATCTGGAATGGGTAGGCTGCGTAGTAAGCCCTTGGGCCGTTGTGGCCTGCTTCCCGCACAATGTGCAGAATGACTCGATGTCTGGGTTCATACCCGGCCACCAGTATGACCTTCAAATGTAGTTCGATGCCTTCAGATGGCTGTAGTCACCGACTATCTGGTGTGCTTGATCAATGATGATTTCGATTAGCCTCCTTCCCCCCTGAAGAGCAGATCAGGGGATGGCGATGACATCTCTTTGGAGCTGATTCTTCGCCCATATCAGCCCATCCTGGATTACAAATCTCAGGTGTGCATACGGGTGCTCCATGATCTTCAAGAACATGGAGTCCTTATGGTACACGTCTTGCAGGACCTTGGACAGATCTACACCTTGTTCAACACTCTGATGCAGTGGTGCGTGTGCCATCGTTGCCTGTGGCAATGACTTGGACATCATCGTTGTCATTGTCATTGTGAAATGCGGCGCTGTTCTTGGGCTTTGTGAGCCTTCATTCATGGCGGAGGACTCTAATATCCACGCCTCTGGCTTCTCTGCGAGGCAGTTAGACCGTCTCATTGCTGCTGTAGGCAGCTCAATATATCGGTCGGTGGGCAGTAGCTCACCTTCTGGGTCTAAGCACGCATCCGTGCTCATGAAGATGTGTTCCGGGTGACTGTCATCACTCGTGTCACTCTCATAGTAGCGCGACAGGCAGTCAGCCACCTTGTTTTCCACTCCATCAACATGAACCGTGTTGAAGTTGAAGTGGGACAAAAATTCCCATCACCTGACCTGGCGGTCAGACAGGCTCTTTTGGGTCTCAAAGTATTCAAGTCCCTTGTGATCTGTGATGAGGGTGAATCCTCGTCCTAGTAGTTTATCCTCCCATTTCATGAGAACCTCGAGCATGGTGATTGTCTCATGCTCGTGAGTTCTGTAGTGTTGCTGAGCAACACTGAACTTCTTTGACAAGAAGCCAGCTGGCCAACAGGTTTTCCGGTTGGGGCCTTGGCCATAGACTGCACCGATGCCAGCTTTTGATCCGTCGGTGATGACCCAGATCTGCTCTGGGCTCTGTGCATCGATTGGACACAGGATCGGGGCCTTACAGGCCAACACCTTGATGCTTTGCCAGCATTTGTCAAGAAGCAGGGCCCATTCGAATGGACGGTTGTTATGCGCACAACCCAACAAAGGGGTCATGTATGCACTAACATCTGGCATGTAGTGTGCCAGGTATTGTACCAGCCCGAGGAAACACTGAACATCATTGAATGTCTGTGGCCTCTGCCACTCGTGGACACATTGCATTTTGTCCTCATCAGCGTGTACTCCTTGGCCATAGATGATGTCGCTGAGGCACTCCATTCGTATGGAATAGAGATCAACCTTTTTCTTACTTAGGAAAAGGTGGTTCCTCCTCAGCCTGTTAAAGACTATGTAGGGTGCTCCTCATGCTCCTGTATCAAGAGCGAGAAAATGAATATGTCGTCCATGTATACATGGAGGAAGCAACCTATGCAGTTGCGGAAGATTGCCATCATCAGCCGTTGAAACATTGACGGCGCGTTGCAATCCCCCATCTGTATTACCTGGCTCCTGAAGGTGCCAAGGATCATAGCAAAGGCAGTCTTTGCTACATAATCCGGATGAATCCAGATCTGCACATATGCTTCGGACATATTGAGTTTGGTGTGGTATCAACAGCAAGCCATGTCACTGCAGATGATATCTGGGAAAGGTGTAATGTCCTTCACAGTGTTCTCGTTCTGCTGTCGCAGATCGAAGACAGTCCACAATGTACTGTTCTTTTTCGGCACGCACAGCATGGGTACTGCTTGTTGTGTGACTGTGGGTATCCACCAATTTGCAGTGATGTATCTCTCTATCTTCACGGACAATTCCTCAGGGAAGTGTTCAGGGCACTTTGGTAGGCGATACCGCATGTGCTTGTTGGGATCGATGAGATTGATCTCATGGTTGATCTCCCACAACGGTGGGAGCTCTAAGGAGGATAATCATAATGGTTATGTAATACAGCATATATGAGTATATAATATATACTATAAGAGTATTAATAACAACATATAGGAATATACAGTAGTATTTATAAGGAGAATAATAGATGTTATTAGATGATTCTGTATATATTTAAACATCTCAAAGATATATATACATATGAGAGAGTATTAGACTACAAGATAGAGTAACAGATACTTGGAGAAATACTTGTAACAGATATGAGTAGGAGTATTAGTATGACTAGTTATAATGAGAGAGTATTAGACTACCATATGGAGTAATAGTAGTTGTGTAGATATTTGTAATATATATGAATAGTTATAATGATATAGTGTATATTAAAAGTGGGTAGAAAAAATAAGAAGAGGCGTAAAAATCAAAAGAGGCGTTCTCGTTGGCGGAGTGGCCGCTCGGGGAGGGACAAAAGAAAATGTATTTATAGACCAACAATAAGATTGGCATATACTTTGGTACTCTTCTTTTCTATAATCTGAGAATAAAATGGGTGAAGCTACAGGTAATAAAAAGTTGTGAGCATCCGCCTATTGGGATTCCACTGACTAGGTCAGTGATTTTCTCCATCCATTTGTCATGACCCGTCTATTTCCCTTGCCTCACTGTCTCTACCTCCCCCCTCATCACTCCTCCTGCAGGTTCGCCCAAGTTTTCCCTTCCCTTCCCTTCCCTTCCCTTCCACCACACCTCCTCAATATTCGCTCTATTGGGTCTTCACCCCATTCGCTGAACGGCCATTTGCTGCTCACATCATTCACCAGCAGGTATGCCATCAAACACGATCGACATCCTCTACCCGGTGTGATGGTTCATCACTGGCCCCATCATCTTCCCGATCCAACCCCTTTAGGTGTTCCTATGGCCGGAAAGCATTCACGGGATGTCCTACCCATAGATCGTGTGGGATCAACCCAGCAGACGTAGAGTCTGTGCAGGGTAGCATATATGCAGGTCCCAAGGCATGGTTTCATACATGACTACCTTCGTCCCCTTTCCTCCCTGTCATTTCATGTGCACACTCCTCTTTCATTCTATTGTATCTGTGTTTCATCTATTTGTATCATGACTGCACACCCCTATCCAACCCTGACTCCAGACGGCCTCTTTCCTATTCGCTGATATCATATGAGCATTCGATATAAGTAGTTTACATTCGCATGTATATTCCCCAGTTCAATTATCATATGTCGTCCATCTTGTGCAAACTTGACCTCGCTGTGATCATCGTCTTGAGCCTCTCCTTGAAGATTTCTATCTTCGACCAGCCAAAGACTTAGGCATCACTGGTGAGTTCTCATACTTCATCTTCGTTACCTTAGCCTTCGAGCTACTTTCTGTGCTGTTGGCGAAGGGCTCCGAAGGAGCACCTTCGCCAGCGAAGGGACCGTCGAAACTTAGACAGCCCTTCCGCAATATCTTGCACGTTGCGTCGTCAAGTGCTGCAAGCTGTTTCGCTAGGACTGTAGACAGGGCGAGCCCCGTTCGGGCAACCCCTTTGTTTCGTGAACATTCATCGGTTCACTTATTCGCCGAATGGCATACTTATTTGCACAAGTTATTCGGGCATTCGCTGTGTTCACTAATACACGATATTAACACCTAAAAACCAATCTTGACAAATCTGAAGCATCAGTCTC
The DNA here is from genome assembly GCA_015179125.1 of Gautieria morchelliformis. Classification (NCBI taxonomy): domain Eukaryota; kingdom Fungi; phylum Basidiomycota; class Agaricomycetes; order Gomphales; family Gomphaceae; genus Gautieria; species Gautieria morchelliformis. Next base: position 34,480 of record WHVA01000267.1, read on the forward strand.
TACGATTAGCGGAAGGTCAGGAATACAATGGGTAAGGATAGGAGCGGTAGTGAACGCCCTCTTCAGCAGGTTGAAAGCCTGCTGACAATCCTCGGAAAAGTTCCAAGGGGTACCCTTGCGGGTGAGTCGGGCGAGGGGAATGGTGATGTCGGAGTAGTTGTGAATGAAACGTCGGTAGAAGTTGGCGAAGCCGAGGAAGGATTGGATGTCGCGAACTTTGCGAGGTTCAGGCCAGTCTTGAATGACCTTTACCTTGTCATCCGCCATAGTGAGGCCCTCGGGAGAGAGTATGTAGCCGAGGAATTCAACCGAGTCGCGATGAAACTCGCATTTGTCTTCTTTGGCGAAGAGGTTGTTGAGTCGCAGTCGTCGCAAGACTTCCTTGACATGTTCAACATGTTTGGAGGGGTCACTGGAGTAGATTAGAATGTCATCCAAGTATACCACCACACAAACCTCCAAAAGGTCGGCGAAAATCTTGTTCATGAATCTCTGGAAAGCAGCAGGGCCGTTAGTGAGACCAAATGGCATAACCAACCATTCAAAAGACCCATAGCGAGTCCTGAAGGCAGTTTTCCATTCGTCACCCTCGGCCACCCGTACGAGGTGGTAAGTGTGACGAAGGTCTATCTTCGTATAGATACGAGCATTCTTTGGAGCATCAAGTAAGTCAGCAATCAATGGCAATGGGTACCGATCTTTTTTCGAGATCTTGTTTAAACCTCGGAAGTCGACGCACAACCGAAGTGAGCCATCTTTTTTGCGAACAAACAATACCGGTGCACCATGAGCCGAGCGTGAAGGTCGGATGAAACCGATGTTCAAGTGCTCGTCAATGAACTCGCGAAGTGCTTTGAGTTCGGAAGCTGAGAGAGAGAGTAGATGGGACCGATAGGCAGCGAGGTCCCTTCTTCGAGGTTGATTTTGATATCGTGGGGTCGGTGGGGAGCTAGAGTGTCAGCGTGTGCTTTGCTGAATACATCTGCAAATTCGTGATATACTTCGGGAACATGTTTCTTAACATTTTCAGAAAGCTCGGAGGAACTTTCTCCCGATGTTGCCCCTCTGGCGAGGAGTTCAGGCGAAGCCAGATCGAGCTGAAACACTTCAGACCCTTCCAATCTAGATGCGTGCATGAAAGCGGGTGCATTGATTAGGGACACGAGCGGTGCTTGCAACTTCAGAGGCGAGTTCGGAGGCGAGGTCGGAGGCGGGGGCGAAGATGCCGTAGGCGAGGTCGAAGTCGTAGCCGAAGCTGAGCGGGCTGACATCGCCGTGGTCACTGGAGCCGTAGTTAGGTCAATGGTCTTGAAAGTAATACTGCCCAATACCCAGTCAATCGACGGATTGTAGCGGGTGAGCCAGTTGTGGCCAAGTACCATCGAGCAACTCGAGTCGAGCGAGGTTACGTAGAAGGTAACCCATTGTTGTTCGCCAGTCGGAAAGCAAATGCAGAGGTCTAGAGCTTGGGTAATGGTAGTGTTAGTACTACCGTCAAATAGTTTCAGAGGTATAGGGGAGACAGGATAAGCAGGCATAGAGTACTTCTGGACAAATCTGGATTCAATAAAACAATCTGAGGACCCGCAGTCAACTACTGCAACAAAAGCGACGTTGGGGAGCGAAGGCGAGGTTAAATCTACATTAAGGGAATCTTTGGACAATGAATGGGAAGCAGCACTGAGTCTGAGCACACAGGTGAGGTTACCGCAATCCTCGGATCGTGTGGTTCCAAGGTTGCTACCTATTTTTTCACCTCCGTAATGGAGGCCGAAGTCCCCTCGTTAGGGGTCTTCACTGCCCAACCTTTAGAACCGCTACCGCCGGTAGACTTGTTCTTCGGGCAGTCCTTGACGATGTGGCCCTTGGTGCCGCAAAGCAAGCAAAGGCCTTGGTCGACCCGACGTTGGCGTTCCTCGGGAAGTAGTTTGCCATCCTTCCCGAGTTTGCTCGAAATGTCGGGCTGACCCTTGTCTTTTCATGTTCTGTCCAACCGACCCTTTGTGGGTGGTTGTGGACAAATTTCCTTTTTGAGCTGCGGCTGTTCACTACCGTGCTACGTTCTACAGGCGCTTAGCATGGCACACCATGGCATCACGGGCGCTAAAGCGCTGGCTAGTAGTACATGCTCATGAGACACATTTCCCTCCCCTCTCAGTGACAACTAAATTCACTGAGAGAGGCACACAGCGAATGCCCGAATAACTTGTGCGAATAAGTATGCCGTTCAGCAAATAAGTGAACCAATGAATGTTCACGAGATAAGAGGGTTGCCCGAATGGCGCTCGCCCTATCTACAGTTGTAGCGAAATAGCCCATGGCACTTGACGACGTAACATGCAAGGTATCATGGAAGGGCTGTCTAAGTCTTGACAATCCCTTCGCTGGCGAAGGTGCTCCTTCGGAGACCTTCGCCAACAGCACAGAAAATAGTTCGAAGGCTAAGGTAACGAATATGAAGTATGAGAACTCACCAGTGATGCCTAAGTCCTCTGCTGGTCAAAGATAGAAATCTCCAAGAGAAGGCTCAAGACGATGATCACAGCGAGGTCAAGTTTGCACAAGATGGACGACGTATGATAGTTGAACTGGGGAATATACATGCGAATGTAAACTACTTATATCGAATGCTCGTAAGGTATCAGCGAATAGGAAAGAGGCCGTCACGAGTCAGGGTTGGATAGGAGTGCGCAGTCATGATACAACATAGATGAAATAAACATACAATAGAGTGAGAGAAGAGGGAGAACATGAAACGATGGAGAGTGAAGGTGGTGAAGGCACCTATGCAAGAAATCATGTCTTGGGACACGCATATACACCGCCCTGCATGGGTTCTTCACCTACTGGGTTGATCCCACACGACCTACAGGTAGGACGTCCCGCGAACGCACCCTGCTCACATGAACACCAAAAGGGGGTTGGATCGAGAAGCTGATGGAGCTACTGATGAGCCATCATGCCGGGTAGGGATGTCGATCGTGATTTGATGGTGTGCCTGCTGGCGAATGATGCGAGTAGCAAATGGCTGTTTGGCGAAATGCAAGGGAGGGCGAACGGAGATGACATAGGAGAGGAGTGGTTGAGGTGGAGGGCGAAGCCGAGAAAACACAGGGGAGGAGTGGCGAAAGGGGAAATGGGGATAACTAGGTGCAGGAAATACACAAGTCATGACAATCCGATTAACAGAACACCATTGGAAGAAGTTTGAGCAGAGGAGGTGATAGGCCCAGTGATGACTTGCCAAGTCAGCCCAAAGACGTCGATTGTGTGTTGACGTCGTGGCTATGGTATATGGCACGAACAGCGAGAATCGCTTGCCGAACACGGCCATGGCGATCGGAACGAACACGGAGGGGGAGTGAGAAATGGGAGAACAGAGCATCTGGGTATGAGAAATAAACGCATAATGACACCGCTGTGCATATACTGGACCTGAGTTGGGGGCACTCCACCTTTTTGTGGCCAGGTTGGCTGCATTCAAAGCACGTAGTGCTGCTTTGACTACCACTGGGTCGATCATTATGTCGGATCAACGCTTTCAGTGGTGGGGCCGGCTTCAGTGACGATCCTGACACTTGAGGCTGTTTGGCCTCGGGTTGTCGTCCAGCTTGGGCTGGGCATGGGGGTGGAGGTCATTGTGACCCTCCACTCCTCAGGAACAGGATAGGCCTGCTCAGGCCTGTCTGTGTCGTCAGCTTGTTCACTGCAAGCCGGGCAGCGCTTGCTGATGCAGTGGCACTCTCTGCTCTGCGCATTCCCATGTTGTATCAGGATGCTTCCTTGATCATGCGGGTAGTCTCAAAGAGCTGCTCTAGGTGCTATAGCCCTTTTTGAGGACTTCGTTGTGCAGCATTTCATGCAGCATGGACACGAACCGTCTACGGAATGTGTAGTCGTCTGGCGGCTGTATCATATGCACCGCGTATTTCATGAGCTATTTCAGCATCTCCTGAACAGTTTTGTGCCCTGCATGACCATGTTGAATTTATTCGATGTGGTAGGTCAACGTGTGCAGGAACCTTTTTTGAAGGCCCTGCATCACTATTTCCAGGGTCCAACTGTGGACCTGGCGGTTGAAAGGTTCCTGTCAGGGGACACCCTGTGTTCCATTTCCAGTTCCGATACCACACCCAGTTCCGACTCCATTTCCGACTCCGCTTCCAGTTCCGATTCCATCTCCACCTCCGCTTTCGGAAATGATTCCGCTCCTGGGAGAACTTCCACCAGTTCTGTTTGCCTTGCCAATTCCACTCCAATTTCCGACTTCCACTCTTGGAACAGTGTCGGAAATCAAGCGACTTGCGTAATGGGTGGCATCAAGGGTCGATCAAGGGTCAGGGAGGTCAGGGGGATGCAGGGTTGATGGCGGGTGCCAAGTGTTGTCCCTTGCTGCGCAGCGTAGTATAATACGGGCTCGCTGACATTGGGGGTCCTTAGACTTTTCTCTTTGGATTTCCCCTTGTCAGGTGAGAATCCCCTCTCTTGTATACTCTGTTCATTTATACATACTTTGGATTTCCCCTTGTCAGTTGTGTGGTAGTGTGATCTCCACAACTAGCCAGGGTTGCCCTTACAGTTCCACGTTTCTGAGGAACCACTCCTGGGCTTCACCGGTCAGGCAAGTGCCCACGTAGCCAACCTGCATGTCTATGCTTGTCGGCCCTAGGAGGCAGTTCATTTTCAGCCATTGTAGGATAGCTGTGACAAAGATCTGAAACTCTTTGAGGTCGGATCCCCCTGTGTATGGCTTGGGGTGTGCCAGCTTCATGCCAGCCTTTGCTAGCACAGACTTCTCAGGGTCTGTGTCGCTACGACACGGAAATGTTAGGTGATGGGCAGGAAACAAGCATGACCCACCTGATATGACGGTACCGGCAACTGCCCGAACCAGGTCTGGTCTTGCGCGGGCAGCTTCCCAACAACCTTCGGTGCAAACGATATGTATTGCTCCCGACTGAATGTTACTTGGATGCGTGGAAGGACCGACACCCCAGAGTGTAGGCACTAGGTGGTCAAATTGGTCCAGAGCACAGCTTTTGTGAGGGAAATTCTTGGCCGGCAGTGATCGTCATCGTGTCCCTTTATAGTACCACATGAAATGTGTTATGCTATCACTATGGATACGGGGCGTGGTTAACTGGTGAGTGAATTATCATCACTGGCGCCTGAGATGAGAACATACCTCTCACAGCCTGTACGTAGCGTCAACAAGCGACGCAGTGTTGTCGCCACGATGTAGTCAACTCGGAAGACCGTTAAACATTTTCAATTCGGTGGCAAACGAATTCGACTCAAACTCCCCTAAGCTTGATCATCTCATCATGACCGTACACCCGAGCCATGCATCACTTATGATCAAGGCTTATGATTTAGGACACAGCTGCTCGCGCCAGGCATTCTGGCGTACTATTTGGGGACTCGATCAAGGTTGAGTGTGATAGGTTGCGCCCAAAGTTAGGTGCAACCCGTGCCGTTTAGAAATATGTGCAATCGCCTAGATAAACGCAAAGATTATCACCAGGCATGCGCTGCGCAGTCAAGTCCATATTCAATCCATTGCAACAGCAGCGGTGAGTTCAAAATTCAGTACTTATTATTTTTCTTTGCTTTACAGTAAACCAACGTGGCGCCAAGATGCACTGCCATTCTTTCATATTCGGCTGGTTTCGGAATTTCTTATTACGGGGCCTCATAGCCTGCATGAAATTTGGTGTGCTCGGACAAGGCGGACTTGTACAGCCCACTCCATTGATCATATGCCTAGGACCCAGAATTCGTTTTTAGCAGCCACAAATAAAGTCTCACTTTCGATGTACCATCACCTATGGCGATGTTGCTCTAACACTCTCCTGTCAAGATTTTCATAGTAAAGTCCATGGCTCATGGGCGCGACGATATCCACCCTTACTCCTTTTGATTCGGAGACTCTGTGCCACGTTCACTGTGCGGCCGAGTGTGGCACCCAGGTGCTACTGAGGCCCTAGGCGGCACCATGGCTGTTGTTGATCCCAGAAGCTTGTAGTAAGTTACTGTGAAAGTCCGAGGTACGGCGATCCTCTGTTCTCATTCTCACGGGTGATAACATGATCATGTTGAAATGTTCCCTTGCTGTCCGCTGCTTGTGATAGATATCCTGCAGCCTAAATGCCAAAATCTCGGGGATCGCCACCTCAGACATTGTCAAAGATGCTGACGTTGATGGTGCAACAAAGGACCCACCGCAAAAACCGGTCACCAGTCTCCCGGATTTCACGTAGAGGGTCTGACGGGTTTCAGAACGCAAAATTCGGCTAACCGTCGATCAGAGACATGAATCCGACCGAGGAAAGCATCGAAGAGGCCCAAGGAGACTCAAACACATTGTAGTTGAGGACAGTCCTCGGTATCATAACTGTTGGACACTCGAGAAACGACCAGCAGCAGAGGTCACAACCTTTTGATGGGTAGGCGTGGTAATGTATTGGCTGACGGCGTTCACAGTGCCCCTGTCGCAACGACCTTGACAGGAGCAGTACAAGGAGTTTCCTCCCGAACGACAGATTTAGAATTGTACCCACAGTCACTGCCAGAGTGCGATCTGGGACCACGCGAGCGGAGACATGTGTTGCTTGGTGGAAAATGCAGGGTTTGACGCGAAGAAATATAATTGACGCGTGACACCGTGACTCACAATGAGATTATGCTTCTGCCACTTCATGTGCCCTCTTACATGTCAACACCGCCTCCCATGGCTTCCAATGGATGACTCCACGAGTTTGGGAATAGCTCAACCATCGCAACATCACTGTAATGATGGGGACAGCACGTGTCGCCCATTATTTCTCGGTATGGAGCCCATGCCTTCCTTAGCCCTGTCATCGTGCCCATTCGGAAGGATCTGCTTCGTTACGAGTGCCTCCCAGTCAGGTCGGACATTGCAAATATGGTCGCCTGTCGCTTTGACCCTTCTTGAATCAAGTCCAGCATTGTCACTCTGGAGCGATTCACGAGCCTCTTTAGAGGCAGCGGCACGGTCTCCAGGGGCGATATTTATCTTTCAAGCTAGAGCCGAATAGGCTTCTTTCGTATTCGAACCATGTCGAGGAGGGTTGAGGGTTATTAGAAGTAGCAAGGCTTTGAAGGTTCGTACAGTGGGGCGAAGGTGAAGTTGCATTGTCAGAGATGGGCCCTCCGGTCCAACCTCACTGCATAGTTTCGTCACATTTTCAACATTGAAGTCAGAGAAGATAATGAGCACGAATCTGGCTCATGAGATATCATCCATGGAGCTCATTTGAAGTAGTCGTGCTCAGCTTCTCGTCCTGGGCCATGGTGGTGCTTGACGGTAGTGGCCGAAGTCGTAGAGGGTATACTAGGGCAGAGCATGGTCCCGAATATGACATGACATGAGAGAGTTGAACTAGTAGAAAGGATGACGAATGAATGCGCACTGCTCGACTACAAGCATGATGGTGGTCGCAGCGAAAGGAGCTGATTGCATAATCAGACACAGCTCATAGTCGTCATAGGCTATCAAATATTTCACGGATACTTATCCTTCCAGGGCTGACAGATCCAAAAATCATGAGGGATACCCGGTAATGGCTCGTGCACGAAAAATATCGGAACCAATGATATACAGCCCGAATAGATAGAAATGTAGATACTGTACAATATCCGACATTCGAAACAGAATTTCCCTTCTACCCTAGGAGATCATCGCGGCCATCCGCAAACATACGCGACCCTGCCAGCTTGGTGCACCTGCCGACTCGTTAGAACAGGGTTTGCGAGAGATCGTAACGATTCGGGTGCCCACCATTTGTAATATCCCTACATAAAACTCACCTCACGAGATCCACTGGCTCCGCACAAGCGAGCCATCGGGCTGCTTGAGAAATTCGTACTGGTGCACGACCAGTTTCCCACGAGCGCGGCGTCCCGTGCCTCCGCCTCTCACCCGTCTCTGCTCGCCGTGGTCCCTTGTACTGACCAGCGGCATCGAAATCCTCCATTGCTCTGAGCTCAAATTGAGCTCCGCGTCCATGGAGGTACAATGTTGTGTGGTTGTGCGAGGGCTGCTGCCCCCGCGAGCTGCCTGGCTTTGCGCCTTCCCGCTCTTTCCCTTCACTCTGGCCTTCGCCTTTGGTGCTGCCGGTCGATGGTCCCGTCGAGCCGGGACTGTCGCGGCGATTGGTGGCGGGTTGACTGTGGCCATGCGTGGCCCAGGCTGTAGCCGCGGTAGTGGGGCGGGGATGGGCGGCGGCGGAGTGGCTGGGCGTGGCTGAGGCCTCAGAGGAGGTAGCCTCAGGTAGCGGCGATCCGCCGCTGCGAGCGCTGCGTCGCCGTCGTAGGTGAGGTGGAGGTCAGACAAGCCAGGTAGATGTAAATTGTTCATGGCTAGGAGTTGGCACTGGGATTCGAGTCATGACTGGGGAAAAGTGGTGGGACGAGGAATCTTTGAAGATAGCACCAGTCTTATATATATGTATAAAGAGAAGCGATCTAATCAGGCAGACAAAGAGTGAATTAGATCAGACCTGATTATCCGCCTTCTTTGTATGAACAATAGTACGTGTTGCACTGGATTAAGCCATTTAGAAGCTTGCTAAGTCATATTAGTCGAAGCTATGCGCTTCCATTATAGATCCCCCACGTGTACATGTCAAGCAATATTGAGAACTAAATTATGGCACTGTTCGCCGCCGTGAGGCTGCTGGCCTGTGGACAATCGGACGCTGACGATATTATACAGTACATGATAAATTAGTACGTGTCTCGTGGTGTCTTTGGAAGACCCGACTCGGAGCCATCAAACCTTATGATCCTGACTTCTTACGAAACCACGCAGACGGTCCATGAGCGGTTGTACTTAGCAGTTTTTTTTCATCCAGCTCCAATCGAGGCGTCATCTGCATCGATACACCCACCTTGCACGCCTAGTAAGTACAACACAAATTCTGTATGCGGTGGTACTTTGAAGCTTGTTCTGGTTCCAATCGACGCGTCGTCGGGCAGTGTCTCATAGTGTTCTGCAAAGCCCGGCTCGGCTCAAAAGCCCCGGCTTCGGCTCGGCTCATGCCAGCTCGGGCTCACAGAATTCAGGGCCGGGCCCTGAGTGCCGGCTTGGGCTCGGCTCGGGCTTGGCCCGGCTTAAGCCGGGGCTCTTCAGTGGGAAATATCGACCGAGGGGATGCAACGCCGAAGTGGAAATTCTATGTACTTTTAACTAGCTAGTCGTATTCTATATCAACTTCGCTCTCCCCCTCCACAAGCTCTGTATTGAGCCTGTGCCAAGAAGATCAGACTGAGCTACAATTCATTATGAAGGCTTACCTGGTGCGAGGCTTGCATGTGCCGGCGAAGTGTACTTACTTCGAATACATAAGTTATTTTTTGTCGGTCATTTTTCCTACAAATAATATAGTCCTCATTTGCCTGCCATGGAGGAGACCTGACTCACCGGCACAATTTGCAGTCAATAATTTTTTTACCTTCCTCAACGTGTAGATTATCGAAAAAATAATGTGTATCCAAAGTACGATCTTTGGACTTGATCTCCGTGTCAGGTAAGCCCTCTACCGCATCTAGATCCTTGAGCCAGCCGTCAGGGCGAGCCGGAGCTCCCTGGACTATCTTATCTTGTATGGATCAATAGATAGACAATATTCTATGCAAAGATATGACTCACCAGTAATGCCACCAGATTCCTTATTCGTAACCATTTCAGTACTACTGAAATCAGTAGGCTTGGCAACGGTCCTTGCATTTGGCTCGATCACCAGGGCAGGCTCAACAATAGTCTTTTGTTTTTTATTTTTATGTTGGTCAGTAGTTTCTACCACCTTAGTCACGACCTTGGCATGCTTGCGTTGACCAAGAACATTGGCCACATTATCGGGATCCTTCAGTGCGGCGCTTGGCTTTAGCGTTCGGCCCGAACGGGCACTCTTGATAGGGAGCAGCTGAACCTCGTCCTCATCGCTGGGGTCCTGGATACGGGGCAAGGGCATGGCAGTGAGCAGCAGACAGAAATTTTTTCAAACTCAACCAATAGAGTACAGGAGATACTCAAATTAGCTACCTGAGTGCATACCGGGTAAGCGCCCAAAAGCCGCGGCTTCAGGGCTCGGCTCGGGCTCTCAAAACTCAAGCCGGGCCCTAGATCCCGGCCTCAGGACGGCTTTGGCCCGGCTCAGCCCGGCTTTTGGGGGCCCGGCTCCGGCTTAGGCCGCGGCTGAAGCCGGGCTTTGCAGAACACTAGTGTCTCAACACGTGGGGCACCAATGCGTCGTCTCGGACACGTCTGGCAGTGCATTGACACGTGGGGCACCAACGCGTCGTCCGGCAGTGCAACGATACACGCAACTTGGAGCACCTACACTACAGGCTACAACTTGAATTGGGATTAGTGAGAATATCGGGACGATCCGGATCACCAACACGGCACCACTCACGGTCCTTGCGTTGCCGAGCCTTGTCCTACAGCCTAAAGGATATATCAGGATGGAATAACTGCTTTGCTCCATATGCGCCTCTGCCATCAACCGCCCTCAGATACTTGCCGCGTTCCCGTCCAAGAGCAATGGTATGTTGATCCTCAATGCATTCAAGGAGAGCTGCGCATCGACTCTCCAGGTATCAACAATGCATATATATACCCATTACCACCGCAGCAGATATTCTTCGGGGTAACAACGTGTGAGAGCTAGATGACACTAGTAGAATATTTCCTCACCACACCTTGGGGGCATAAAAGAGCTTTCTGAATCTTACCTGCCATCTCTTGGTGCAGTGGATCTCTCAAAGCGATACAATCTGTATCGATCTGAGAAATCCGGTGTGCCAACCGATTACACTTCCACTAATCTCCCTTCCAGAGTGGTTCCACGATTAAGATTCTGAAATTTCCCATCCACACGATTGTAGAACTAATGGTTACATACTCGGAGACCAAGGTAAACGTGTCAGGAGACGGGCTCTGGAAGATGGATGTCGAGAGGTACCTTCATCACCAGTCGTAATACTGATAACTCGCAAGCAAAGTCCACGGAGGGCAATGATTGTTCGCCTTTGCCAGGGCTGGAGATGTTCCCCTCATCGCTACCCTGGGAGACCAATCGCGGCGTCATCTGCAACAGACGAAACTGCAGAAGTCTCACCTGCGAGCTTGATACACCTGCCGACTCGTTCGAACCGGGATTGGTGAGAGATCGTGACGATTCCGGTGGCCACCTTGGAATAGTGCGTGCAGTATCCCTATATAAATGCTCATGAAATTGGATCTCACGACCATTTAAGTAGGCATGCTCGATGGGTTTGCTCCTCATCCTCTGTCGGCGCTTGTCCCTGCGTCTGGGCACGTCCTCTCAAATTCTCCTCTCTGCTCGCCGTGGTCCCTCTCAAGGATCAACGGCATGTTCCTGTGGACAGGGAGAGACGCTGAGTGAGAGCTTCAAAGTCATCAACGACACCATGGATCTGCGAGTTTGAGTAAATGATGGACGATTTAGCAAGAGATAATCATCTACTTACTGTGATATCTACCGTGCGTCAGAACAACATCCCCGACTGAGAGGGAAATGGCAAACTTGATAAGTCAGGTGCGATAGAAACGTGATAATGCTCTCTATCGGCGTGAATTTCCCAGCCGACGGCATATACTACGACAGGGAAAGGTTAGGTGATGGGCAGGAAACAAGCATGCTCGACCACCTGGTATGACGGTACCGGCAACTGCCGAACCAGGTCTAGTCTTGCCGGGGCAGCTTCCCAACAAACTTGCGCGCAAGGTCGTCAGCGATATCGGGTATTGCTCCAGATGTCTAAATGTCACCTAGATGCGTGGAAGGACCGAATCCCCGGTGTAGGCACTAGATGGACAAGTTGGGTTCAGAGCACAGCTTTTGCGAGGGAAATTCTTGGCCGGCAATGATCGTCATCGTGTCCCTTCATGGTAGCCAACGAAAAACGTGATGGTATCACTATGGACACGAGGCGTGGTTAACTTGGGAGTGAATTATCATCACTGGGTCCTGAGACCAAAATACCTCTCACAGCCTGTACGTCGCGTCAATAAGCGACGCAGTGTTGTCGCCATGATGTAGTCAACTCGGAAGACCGTTAAACATCTTCAATTCGGTGGCAAACGAGTTCGACTCAAACTCCGCTAAGCTTGATCATCTCGTCATGACCGTACACCCGAGGCATGCATCACTTATGATCAAGGCTTATGATTTAGGACCAACAGCTGTTCGCGCCAGGCATTCTGGCGTACCATTTGAGGACTCAATCAAGGTTGAGTGTGATAGACTGCTCCCAAACTTAGGTGCAACCTGCTCCGTTTAGAAATATGTGTGATCGCCTAAATAAAGGCAAAGATTATCAGCAGGCATGCGCCGCGCAGTCAAGTCCATATTTAATCCATTGCAACAGCAGCGGTGAGTTCAAAATCATTACTTATTATTTTTCTTTGCCTTATAGTCAGCCAACGTGGCGCCGAGATGCACTGCCATTCTTTCATATTCGACTGGTGTCGGAATGTCTTATTACGGGGCCGCATAGCCTGCATGAAATTTGGTGTGCTCGGACAAGTCGGACAACTTGTACAGCCCACTCCACTGATCATATTCCTAGGACCCAGAATTCATTTTTAGTAGCCACAAGTAAAGTCTCACTTTCGATGTACCATCACCTATGGCGATGTTGCTCTAACAAAGTCCATGGCTCATGGGCGCGACGATATGCACCCTTACTATTTTTGATTCGGAGACTTTGTGCCACCTTCGCTGTGCGGCCAAGTGTGACACCCAAGTGCTACTGAGGCCCTAGGCGGCACCATGGCTGTTGTTGATGTCAGAAGCTTGTAGCGACTTACTGTGAAAGTCCGAGGTACGGCGATCCTCTGTTCTCATTCTCACGGGTGCTAACATGATCATGTTGGAATGCTCCCCTGCTGTCCGCTGCTTGCGTGCAGCCTAAATGCTAAAATCTCGGGGATCGCCGCCTCAGACATTGTCAAAGATGCTGACATTGATGGTGCAACGAAGGACCCACCGCAAAAGCCGCTCACCAGTCTCCCGGACTTCACTTAGAGGGTCTGACGGGTTTCAGAACGCAAAATTCGGCTAACCGTCGATCAGAGACATGGATCCGACCGATGAAAGCATCGAAGAGGCCCAAGGAGACTCAAACACGCTGTAGTTGAGGACATCATAACATGTTGGACACTCGAGAAACGACCAGCAGCAGAGGTCACAACCTTCTGATGGGTAGGCGTGGTAATGTATTAGCTGACGGCGTTCACAGCGCCCCTGTCGCAACGACCTTCACAGGAGCAGTACAAGGAGTTTCCTCCCGAACGACAGGTTTAGAATTGTACCCACGGTCACTGCCAGAGTGCGATCTGAACAGCGAGCGGGGACATCTGTTGCTCGGCGGAAAATACAGGGTTTGACGGGAAGAAATATAAGTGACGCATACGACGTGGCTCACAATGAGATTCATGTGCCCTCTCACCTGTCAACACCGCCTCCCATGGACCCCATTGGATTACCCCACAGAGTTTCGGAATAGCTCGACCATCGCAACATCGCGTGGAATGGCGGAGGAAAGCATGCGTCGCCCTTTATTTTCTCGGTATGGAGCCCATGCCTTAGCCCTGTCATCGTGCCCATTCGGAAGGATCTGATTCGTTACGAGTGCCTCCCATTCAGGTCGGACATTGCAAATATGCTCCTCCCTGTCGCTTTGAGCTCTCGAACCAAGCCCGGCATTGTCGCTGTGGAGCGATTCACGAGCCACTTTAGAGGCAGCGCCACGGTCTGAGGAGATATTTATCTTTCGAGCTGGAGCGGAATAGGCTTCTTTCGTATTCGAGCCATGTCGAGTAGGGTTGTGGATTCTTGGACGTAGAAAGGCTTTGAAGGATCGTACAGTGGCGTCAAGGGCCATGTCAAGGGTCGGCACGCCAAAGCTGCATTGTCACAGAGATGGCTCCCCGTCCAACCTCGCTGCATAGTTTCGTTACATTTTCAAGAACAAGATGTCATTGAAGTCAGAGAAGATAATGAGCATGACTCTGGCTCGTGAGATATCTTCCATGGGGCTCATTCGAAGTAGTTGTGCTCAGCTTCTCGTCCTGGTAGTCATACTAGGGCAGAACATGGTCCCGAATATGATATGACATGAGAGAGTTGAACTAGCAGAAACGATGACGAATGGATGCGCACTCGACTACTAGCATGATGGTGGTCGCAGCGAAAGGGGCTGATTGCATAATCAGACACCCGTGTCCGGCCGTTAGAGTAAAGCTCGTAGTCGTCATAGGCTATCAAATATTTCACGGATACTTATCCCTCCAGGGCTGACAGATCCAAAAATCATGAGGGACACCCGGTAATGGCTCGTGCACGAAAAATATCGGAACCAATGATATACAGCCCGAATAGATAGAAAATGTAGATACTGTACAATATCCGACATTCGAAACAGAATTTCCCTTCTACCATGCTAGATCATCGCGGCCATCCGCAAACATAATTACGCGACCCTGCCAGCTTGGCGCACCTGCCGACTCGTTAGAACAGGGTTTGCGAAAGATCGTAACGATTCGGGTGCCCACCATTTGTAATATCACTACATAAAGGTCACCTCACGAGATCCACTGGCTCCGCACAAGCGAGCCATCGGGCTGCTTGAGAAATTCGTACTGGTGTACGACAAGTTTCACACGGGCGCGGCGTCCCGCGCCTCCGCCTCTCGCCCGTCTCTGCTCGCCGTGGTCCCTTGTAGCGACCAACGGCATAGAAATCCTCCACGGCTCTGAGCTCAAATTGAGCTCCGGGTCCAAGGAGGTAAAATGTTGTAGGGTTGTGCGAGGGCTACTGCCCCCGCGAGCTGCCCGGCCTTCGCTCTTCGCCTTGACTTTGGCCTTCGCCTTTGACCCTCCACGTCGATGGTCCCTTTGAGCCGGGACTGTGGCGGCGATCGGCGGCGGGTTTATGGTGGCCCTGCGTCGCCTAGGCTGTAGCCGCGGTAGTGGGGCGGGGATGGGCGGCGGCGGAGTGACTGGGCGTGGCTGAGGCCTCAGAGGAGGTAGCCTCAGGTAGCGGCGATCCGCCGCTGCGAGCGCTGCGTCGCCGTCGTAGGTGAGGCGGAGGTCAGACAAGCCAGGTAGATGTAAATTGTTCATGGCTAGGAGTTGGCAATGGGATTCGAGGTGGCACGACTGGGGAAATGTGGTGGAACGAAGAATCTTTGAAGATAGCACCAGTCTTATATATATGTATAAAGAGAAGCGATCTAATCAGGCAGACAAAGAGTGAATTAGATCAGACCTGATTATCCGCCTTCTTTGTATGAACAATAGTACGTGTTGCACTGGATTAAGCCACTTAGAAGCTTGCTAAGTCATATTAGTCGAAGCGATGCGCTTCCATTATAGATCCCCCACGTGTAAATGTCAAGCAATATTGAGAACTAAATTATGGCACTGTTCGCCGCCGTGAGGCTGCTGGCCTGTGGACAATCGGACGCTGACGATATTATACAGTACATGATAAATTAGTACGTGTCTCGTGGTGTCTTTGGAAGACCCGACTCGAAGCCATCAAACTTTATGATCCTGACTTCTTACGAAACCACGCAGACGGTCCATGAGCGGTCGTACTTAGCAGTTTTTTTTCATCCCGCTCCAATCGAGGCGTCATCTGCATCAATACACCCACCTTGCACGCCTAGTAAGTACAACACAAATTCTGTATGCGGTGGTACTTTGAAGCTTGTTCTGGTTCTAATCGACGCGTCATCGGGCAGTGTCTCAACACGTGGGGCACCAACGCGTCGTCTCGAACACGTCTGGCAGTGCATTGACACGTGGGGCACCAACGCGTTGTCCGGCAGTGCATCGACACGTGGGGTACCAACGCGTCGTCTGGAAATGCATCGACGCATCAGGCACCAACGCGTCGTCCGGCAGTGCAACGATACACGCAACTTGGAGCACCTACAGGCTACAACTTGAATTGGGATTAGTGAGAATATCGGGATGATCCGGATCACCAACACGGCACCACTCACGGTCCTTGCGTTGCCGAGCCTTGTCCTACAGCCTAAAGGATATATCAGGATGGAATAACTGCTTTGCTCCATATGCGCCTCTGCCATCAACCGCCCTCAGATACTTGCCGCGTTCCCGTCCAAGAGCAATGGTATGTTGATCCTCAATGCATTCAAGGAGAGCTGCGCATCGACTCTCCAGGTATCAACAATGCATATATATACCCATTACCACCGCAGCAGATATTCTTCGGGGTAACAACGTGTGAGAGCTAGATGACACTAGTAGAATATTTCCTCACCACACCTTGGGGGCATAAAAGAGCTTTCTGAATCTTACCTGCCATCTCTTGGTGCAGTGGATCTCTCAAAGCGATACAATCTGTATCGATCTGAGAAATCCGGTGTGCCAACCGATTACACTTCCACTAATCTCCCTTCCAGAGTGGTTCCACGATTAAGATTCTGAAATTTCCCATCCACACGATTGTAGAACTAATGGTTACATACTCGGAGACCAAGGTAAACGTGTCAGGAGACGGGCTCTGGAAGATGGATGTCGAGAGGTACCTTCATCACCAGTCGTAATACTGATAACTCGCAAGCAAAGTCCACGGAGGGCAATGATTGTTCGCCTTTGCCAGGGCTGGAGATGTTCCCCTCATCGCTACCCTGGGAGACCAATCGCGGCGTCATCTGCAACAGACGAAACTGCAGAAGTCTCACCTGCGAGCTTGATACACCTGCCGACTCGTTCGAACCGGGATTGGTGAGAGATCGTGACGATTCCGGTGGCCACTTTGGAATAGTGCGTGCAGCATCCCTATATAAATGCTCACGAAATTGGATCTCGCGACCATTTAAGTAGGGATGCTCGATGGGTTTGCTCCTCATCCTCTGTCGGCGCTTATCCCTGCGTCTGGGCACGTCCTCTCAAATTCTCCTCTCTGCTCGCCGTGATCCCTCTCAAGGATCAACGGCATCTTCCTGTGGACAGGGACAGACGCTTAGTAAGATCTTCGAATGTTGGAGGGTGACGCAAGCAAACCGTGTCACCCCGTGTCACATCATGTGACAAATGACTCAGGTACCATTGTCTCAAAGAGTGCCATTGTCCACAGTATATAGATAGATTTATTCCGCAGTTTCATTGTTCTATCCCCCCATTGTTCCCTAGAGTATAAAGTAGCTACCTAGCACAATTTCTTCCCTCAGTCGTTTGCAGTACGAAGCGAACACTGAGGTAAGAAACATTCCGAATCTCGAGTTACTTCTTTACTTAACTATGCATTGTAGCAACTTTTCGTATAGGTAATAACATTAGTCGGTTGCAGTACGAAGCGAACACTGAGCAACTTTTCGTATAGTATTCTTACATCGAAGTCATCAACGACGCCATGGATCTGCGAGTTCGAGTAAATGATGGACGATTTAGCAAGAGATAATCATCTACTTACTGTGATATCTACCGTGCGTCAGGAAAACATCCCCGACTGAGAGGGAAATGGCAAACTTGATAAGTCAGATGCGATAGAAACGTGATAATGCTCTCTATCGGCGTGAAATTCCCAGCCGACGGCATATACTACGACAGGGAAATGTTAGATGATGGGCGGGAAACAAGCATGCTCGACCACCTGGTATGACGGTACAGGCAACTGCCCGAACCAGGTCTAGCCTTGCCGGGGCAGCTTCCCAACAAACTTGCGCGCAAGGTCGTCGACGATATCGGGTATTGCTCCAGATGTCTAAATGTTACCTAGATGCGTGGAAGCACCGAATCCCCGGTGCAGGCACTAGATGGACAAGTTGGTCCAGAGCACAGCTTTTGCGAGGGAAATTCTTGGCCGGCAGTGATCGACATCGTCTCACTTTATGGTACAACACGAAAAGCGTGATGCTATCACTATGGATATGGGGCGTGGTTAACTGGTGAATGAATTATCATCACTGGCGCCTGAGATGAGAACATACCTCTCACAGTCTGTACATCGCGTCAATAAGCGACACAGTGTTGTCGCCATGATGTAGTCAACTCGGAAGGTTAAACATCACCAATTCGGTGGCAAACGAATTCGACTCTCCGCTAAGCTTAGTAAGCTTGATCATCTCGTCTTGACCGTACGCCTGAGCCATGCATCACTTATGATCAAGGCTTATGATTTAAGACCAACATCTGTTCGCGCCAGGCATTCTGGCATACTATTTAGGGACTCGGTCAAGGTTGAGTGTGATAGGCTGCGCCCAAACTTAGGTGCGACCTGCTCCATTTAGAAGTAAGTATGTGGGATCGCCTAAATAAACACAAAATTTATCAGCAGGCATGCGCTGCGCATGCAGGTCCATAATTAATCCAATGCAGCAGCAGCGGTGAGTTCAAAATTCAATACTTATTATTTTTCTTTGCCATACAGTAAACCAAGGTGGGGCCAAGATGCACTGCCATTCTTTCATATTCGGCTGGTGTTGGAATTTCTTATTATGGGGCCTCATAGCCTTCATGAAATTTGGTATCCTCGGACAAGTCGGACAACTTGTACAGCCCGCTCCACTGATCATATTCCTACGACCCAGAATTCGTTTTTATTAGCCAGAAATGAAGTCTCACTATCGATGCACCGTCACCTATGGCGATGTTACTCTTAACACTCTCCTCTTGTTAAGATCTTCATGGTAAGTCCATGGCTCATGAATACGACGATATGCACCATTGACAATTGAAGTATCTTATTCCTTTGGCTTGGAGACTCTGTGCCACCTTCGCTGTAGCGCCGAGTGTGGCACTTCCAGGTGCTACTGAGCCCCTGGGTGGCACCATGGCTGTTGTTGATATCAGAAGCTTGTAGTGACTTACTGTGAAAAACCGAGGTACGGCGATCCTCTGTTCTCATTCTCACAGGTGCTAACATGATCACACAGAAATGTTCCCTTGCTGTCCACTGCTTGTGGTAGATACTTGCAGCCTAAATGCTAAAATCTCGCAGTTCGCCACCTCAGACACTGTTAAAGATGCTGACGTTGATGGTGCAACAAAGGACCCACTGCCAAAACCGGTCACCAGTCTCCCGGACTTCACTTAGAGGGTCTGACAGACTGAAGAGTAGGGATGCATGCAAGGGGTTTATATAGGGGCGAGAGTAATGGTCAGGGGTGAGCATATACAGGGGAATCAGGGCGAGGTCAATATACTAATGATGCATGATCAAACGGGATAGGTAACTAAGGGGACTCGGGCATGGGATCAAGCTTGGGTATGAGCTCGGGCTCGGGCTTAGAATCACAGTACTCAGGCACGAGTATCACAAGGCTTGGTCTTGGAAAAAGGTTGTACCAGTAAGTAACCGGCCAAAGGCCGGGTCCTTACAGTGGCGTATGGTTCCAGTGCACCATGGTATCACAGTTCCTGTGCATATGTGGAGCTGCCAGATGGCTGCTCTGCACCATATGCAGACTCAACAGATTGCGGCATGGGAGCCGTACATGCATTCATGGGCCACAGTCCTGTCCACTGTCCTTGGGTGGAGTTTGGTGTTATGTATCGAAAATCCTGGAGAATGGATCTAGAAAGGACAGTGGCTTCAACTTATGTGTTGCGCCCCTGATGAACTATTGTCCTAGGTATTTCGGACTTGAATTCCGGAGATCGCATGAGGCGGAGGTCGAGAGGATTTGAAGTTGATCTTGGCTCGGTGTTGAGAACTGGAGATCGGAGAATGGAGGTTGGAAGAGGTGGAAGACAGAGTATCGAAGGCGGAGAGAGAGAGAGTACCTGCAAGACTCACTATACAAAGAACAGGAGACAATGTGAAGGGATTCATGTATCAAAGTCGATTATCTGATTGCAGAACAGAGGGCATACATGAGGGGGTTTTATACACAGAGCTGAGACAACAAGTAATAGGGTAGCACTAAGCACATTCCACAGGGAGCAGAAGTTGGATAGACATATAGGGTAAGCAACTAATACAGAACAAGGGGACCACAAGGGGGTGCAGGGTAGAGTCAAGATCAATGGGCAAAATAATAAAGGAACATAAGTCTAATGGACAGCAGAACAAACAGAAGTCCTGATGAACCAGAAATGGCATGTTGCTGTGCTAAGGGTTGAGCACGGGGGCCGATGAATAGAGTTGATCAGGGGTGTTGCAGAGCAAGGGGTCGAGGTCGTGGGATGCGGAGGTTGTGGAATAGAGTCAGAGGTGGCACAGAGGTTTTGTGGAGGTGGTGGAGATGGTTGGGTGGCATGGTTGGAACATTTGGTGTCGTTCCTGTGCACCATATGTACAGACATGGCATGGCAGGATGGTGTACATCAACCGTACATGCAGACTGCAGATGGTTCCTGTCCACAATGCATGGGGTGAGCTGGGGTTTGAACATGCAGATTGAAACCCACATGATGGTGTTACAAGTCTCGATCCCCAATCCTATAAAAACTGCTCACCTGTTGCATACCCTTCCACCTACTCGAGATCTCGCTAGCTTGCCCCTACATGACGACAAATCCAGAGGCACACAATGACATGCATGCCACACTCCAGGATTGGCACAACCAATCTATGCTGCACAAGTATGCAGGGGCGCCCGACCCTGGCCTGTCCCCGACTGGGTATGACACATGGCTAGGTGGTCAGAGCTTCCATGTGGCTAATAAAGCATATGGCAACACTGATGACAGCCTGTCTGAAGTATCGGCCACATTCGGTGGATTGGAGTCCATGTTGCAGTTCTCTGTGATTTCACCATCAGTTGCTACCTCCCTGGAGAATCAGCAATATACTGCACCATCTGGGGTGATGCCGGCAGGATACTATGGCACCCCACCTCCTACACACACCCTTGGGCAGCACAACACCGTCCCTGTGGACCACAGCCACCACTACCCTGCACACACCATCCCACAAGTATGCCTCTTACGATGTGCCTCAACCACCCAGTGAGCAACCCTACAGAACTGACTACTTCATGGAGAGGTACACCATGATTGGCCTCTATGATCACTTGCAGCGAGGTGGCAGGGAGTCTTACAAGAGTGCCATAGAAGAAGCCCACAAGATAATTAAACAGGAATGGCTTAATGCACAGTATTGCAGCAGGGGGTACTCTAGGTGCGGCTATGGTCAGAACAGAGGATGAGATGAGCATGATGCCGATAACAAGGAGAAAAACCAAGAGCACATCCAAGCTAAGGTGGGCAAACACAATGCCCCTCGCTCCCCACCTAGCTCAAGGCAGGCATCACTGGGCCATGGCAGGCAGTGAAACACCCCTCGAGAAGCACATAAGGCTAGCAAACCTGGTCAGTTTCCCACCTATTCTAGAAGATCACTGACAGCTGAGGACACAGCCATTTTTGAACCAGTAGTCAGGGAATTAGTTGACGGGTGGATGTGGCCACTGACCCCGCTGACAAGCCTATGGTGCTTTCAAGGTCAGTTTTTAGGCATTAATATCGTGTATTAGTGAACACAGCGAATGCCCAAATAACTTGTGCGAATAAGTATGCCATTCGGCGAAGAGGGTGAACCAATAAATGTTCACAAGATAAGAGGGCGGCCCGAACAGAGCTCGCCCTATCTACAGTTGTAGCGAAATAGCCCATGGCACTTGACGATGTAACGTGCAAGGTGTCATGGAAGGGTTGTCTAAGTAGCAACAATCCCTTCGCCGGTGAAGGTGCTCCTTTGGAGCCCTTTGCCGACAGCACAGAAAATAGTTCGAAGGCTAAGGTAACAAAGATGAAGTATGAGAACTCACCAGTGATGCCTAAGTCTTCTTGTGGTCAAAGATAGGAATCTACAGGAGAAGGCTCAAGACGATAGTACTCCGGTTCATCCTTCATCATCCATATACACCTTGTTACGACCGTGCATTTCTGATTTCTGACCCTCAGTTCCGCACACATTCCACCCTCCGGGTAGTCCCGATATTCCGCCCCTTGTTCTACTCCCTTGTTCTTTCGACTCTATTACTCGGACCCACCGGACCCGCTTCATCGTTCATCAAGATCATATATCCGGTCATCCTTGTAGTTTGTTGTCAGATATGTTTTCCGACCCCTTGTTCTTTTGCCATTGTTTTACCTTACCCTGAACCCCCCTTGTAGTCCCCTTGTTCCCAATTAGTTAGTTCCCACATATGTCTACCCAACTTCCGCTCCCCCTGGAATTTGCTTAGTACTATCTCATTACATGTTGTCTCAGCTCTTTGTATAAAAGCCTCTCATGTATGTCTGTTATTCTGCAATCAGATAATCGCCTTCGATACTTGATTTCCTTCGCTCCATCTCCTGTTGTTAGCACAGCGAGTCTAGCAAGACCTCTGTCTCTCCGCCTTCCGCCTTCCAACTCAGTTCCGACCCAAGTTCCGACTTACCTTTATTTCAGTACTTTCCGACTTCTGATCTGCGTTCCAAAATACTTAGGACGATAGTTCATTGGGGGCGCAACTTATAAGTTGAACCCGCTGTCCTTTCCAGTTCCAACTTAGCGGAAATCTCGATACGTAACGCACCTCCCCAGTCTCTCTAACTCTGTCCCTACTCTCATCAACTCTGGTGCTACTTCCAATTTCATTGATAGCTCTTTTTCCTCTCATCCAGGTTTCGTATGTACATCGCTCCGTTCGCTGATTACCCTCTCCCTTTTCGACGGAAAGCCAGCCACTGCTGGTTTCATTTACAAATATCTAGATACTAGTCTCACTTTCAGCAACTCCTCTTCGCAGGACATTTCGCTACTTGTCACAAAGTTACACCCTTCGGCCGTGATCGTTCTCGGGCTCCCGTGGCTTCACTCTACAAAACCTACTATCAATTGGGGCTCTCTCTCAATCACCTTCCCTTCCAGCACCGATTCCATGCTCCCACATATGACGGTCGCCATGGCCTGTACGATGATTTCCCCTCCAGCTATCTTCGACAGTATTCCAGAACTCCACACTGCCTCGATGACTTCACCACCATCAGTTCCTGGTTTGCACTCGTCCCCGCCATCCTTGGGTTACATCCCAAACATGCCGATTGGACCACTCTCTTACGTCCCGGTCCTTCCACCGGATGTCACTTCATCGCCCGCTCCTATTCTGAATCCTTCTGGTTATGAACAGATGTTCGACGTGGATGGCGAACCATTACTTCTCTCAACCACGCCAATCGAGAATCACTCCTCTGAGTCCTCCGTATCGCTTCCTAATACTCTCATCCATCCATTTCCAGCCACGAAAGAAAGCATAATTGAAACCAAACCTATTTGACCAAAAACAGAGCCTGTTCCAAGCCATTCTCGACCCTGTACACCATGTACAGAATCGCTGATCAATGACCACCTTCCATTCCATTCTTCGACTCCTGATCTGCCTCCGACAAGAAGGACAACACCGCATATAAGCCTAATCAGTGCGGCCGCCTTTGAGCTAATCATGAAACTCGGTGAAGAAGAAACCTTCATGTTAAACATGCACCCTACCATCCCTGAACCCACTTTGCTTCACGCTGTAGGCAATGAATGCACCAGCTCCGACTACACTCCTTCACGAAAACCCCCTACCAAAGGACGAGTTAGAGATGTTTAGAACTGTGGTCCCAGAGGAGTACCATGACTTCTTCGATATCTTCTCGCATGCTAAAGCCAAAGCCTTGCCCCCACATCACCCTTATGACCACACCATCGAGATTGAAAACGATGGCACACCACCTCATGGTCCCATATACTCACTCTTGAACAGTGAATTAGAAGCGCTCCGTGACTATCTCGAAGATATGCTTGGCAAGGGATTCATCTGCTCATCACAATCACCTGGTGGTGCCCCAGTGTTAGCGAAGAAGAAGGATGGTACACTGCAAATGTGTGTGGACTACCGAGGGTTGAATCGTATCATGCGAAAGAACAAGTACCCTATCCCACTGATTCCGAGCCTTATTGACCGACTCAAAAGCGTGAACATCTATACCAAATTCGACCTTCGCACCGGGTTCAACAATGTTCGGATCCCCTCTGGCCAAGAGTGGAAGACAGCCTTCCAAACTCGATATGGGTCCTTCAAATATCTCGTCATGCCGTTCGGGTTGACGAATGCCCCAGCTACTTTCCAGCACTTCATGAATGACATCTTCCAAGACATGGCTGACGTCTTCGTTGTAGTCTACCTTGACGACATCCTGATCTTCTCAAAGAACAGGAAGGATCACTTAGAGCATGTCTGAATGGGTGTTGCCCGTCTTCGGAAGCACAACCTCTTCATAAAGCCAGAGAAGTCCCTCTTCCATTCGGACTGGGTCGAATTCCTCATATTCATCATCTCTCCTGCTGGGGTCTCCATGGACATCGAAAAGACAGCTGCCATCACAAAGTGGCCTGTACCGATGAACATTCGCGAAGTCCAATCGTTCCTGGGCTTCATGAACTTCTACAGAAGATTCATCATTTCATTCTCAGACATTGTCCTGCCACTCACTCGCTTGACCAGAAAGGATACTCTGTTCACCTGGGAAGCGAAGCAGCAGGAGGCCTTCAAAGCACTCAAAGCTGCATTTTCAAGAGCCCCAGTCCTCATCCACTTTGACCCGAGTAACCCTATTGTCATCAAAACGGATGCCTCTGACTATGCCATCGCTGCCATCATCTCCCAGATCACCCCCTCTGATGGCGATATCCATCCAATCGCCTTCTATTCGCGAGGGATGGCACCAGCTGAGATGAACTACGAGATCTACGACAAAGAGCTCCTTGCTATCTTCTGCGCCTTCAAGCAATGGCGAAACTACCTCGAAGGGGCATCCCACGTCATCCTTGTCCTCTCCGACCACAAGAACCTTGAGTACTTTGCGACAACAAACCAGCTGACCTGACGTCAGGTTCAATGGTCCGAACACCTGTCAGGTTTCAACTACATCATTCGCTACCGAGCCGGGCGACTTGGCACAAAGCCTGATGCATTGACCCATTGAGGCGACGTGTACCCTAAAGGGGGGGATGGCGCTTATGCATTGGCGAATCCTCACAACTTCCAGTCGATGTTTAAGACTGGGCAACTCATTTGCGCCATCATCCTTGACTCTGCATCCCTGTTGACATCGATCCAACAGGGCCAGTTGACCGATCCCTTGTCCTCAGCCCACATTACCCGTCTTCAGTCTCAGTCGATGGTGGTCACCCTTCCAAACGCGAAGCCAGACCCCTGGTCACTTGGAGAGGATGACAAAACGCTGTTGTACAAGCAGCGAACGTATGTCCCCGATCATAATGATATTTGCTTGGACATCCTTCGCTCGCTGCATGATCATCAGTTAGCAGGCCACCCAGGGATCAGCAAGATGATGACGAACATTCAGAGACAGTATCATTGGCCGAACATGTCCACCTTCGTCACCAACTACATCAGTTCCCATTCCAAATGTCGCCATGCTAAATCCATTCATCACAAACCCTTCGGTCCTCTTCGCTTCCTACCCATCAGCCAACGTCCTTGGGACTCTATCTCCATGGAATTCATCGAGGGACTCCCCCCGTCAGATGGACACGACATGATCCTCGTCATTGTTGACAGACTAACGAAGATGGCTCTGTCCATTCTGACATTCTCAGACATTGATTCAGGGGATGTCGCCATGCTCTGCCTTCGCCACGTATTCACTAAACACGGTAGTCCCAGCGACATCATCTCTGATTGAGGGAAGCACTTCACGTCTCGATTCTGGACCTCGCTCTGTGAAATCCTCGGCATCAAAGGCAACCTTTCTACAGCCTACCACCTCAAACTGATGGACAGACCGAACAAGTGAACCAAATCCTAGAGCAGTACCTCCGAGTCTACATCAACTACCAGCAGGATGACTGGGTCGACCTCCTCCCTCTCGCCAAATTCGCCTACAACAACACAGCCCATTTGGCAACCCAGGTCACACCCTTCTTTGCCAACCAGGGCTTCCATCTGAAGCTTGAAGTATCTCTCACTTCAGTTGCCTCCGAAGATGCTTATTGCCAGTCGGCAGATCCCAAGGACCTTCACCAGTACCTTTGAGATCAAATAAAGAAATCAATTACTCAGTACACTTCAGCCACAACCAGTCGCTGCATTCTGATTCCTGAGTTTCAGGTCAGTGACAGAGTATGGCTAGACTCGTGAAATATTCGCACAAAAAGGCCTTCGAAGAAACTCAACCACCGAAGACTTGGCCCATATCCCATCACGGCTAAAATATCTTCTCATGCATTTCGCTTAGGCTTACCTTTGGACATTCACCAGATCTACCCTGTGTTTCATTTATCCCTTCTCGAACCCACCACGACATCTACTATCCCAGGTCGACATGCAGACCCTCCACTGCCTATCGAAATCGGCTCCGTCGACGAGTACGAAATCACGAAAATCCTTGACAGTCGCATTCGCTGAAGGAGATTGGAGTACTTAGTAGAATGGAAGGGATACGAACACACCCCCGAGGCTACACCTTGGGAACCCTCTTTGAATGTTACTAATTCAGCTTGCAGACTCGCTGAATTTCATGCGAAGTACCCCAAGAAACCCAAAGCTTAGAACCTCGTAGAAATCTAAGAAAAAATGCCTCTGTTCATATTATATCTAGACACTCGGCTTCATTCATAATCCCCTTACTATCACCTAAAAACCCCTCTTGTTCCACTACGACCTCTTTTAATTCATTCCACCCCACCAATGGACGCCTCGTCGGACACCCTGACCTCTTCCCCACTCTCCCTTTGATCGCTAGCGAGAGTGTTTGGGGATTGCAAGCCATATCTAGCCATCACCTCAAGCATACCCTTCACTCTCAGTGCTTTCTTACTTTGCCCATCGGGTGCAAAGCAGATTTGCAGTCACCTCGTCTGCGTAATAGGCCCTGCAGCCTCTGGCAATCCTCTTGCACTTACGGCCGACTGCGTAACAGGCGGGATAACTTCACTGAACCCATCAAACTGGGTTAGCATCATCATCGCATAGGCAATTTGAGGACTAACCCTTGGGGTTCTTTCCCAGTCCTTTCCGTCGCTTCGCACCCTTTCGATGTCAGCGTGAAGATAGGAGCCAGGGTTGAATCTATGTCAGCCTCTATGGGTACCGGTTACTAAATAGATGCTGAACTCTCCAGCCATACCCTCGCTTTCTGTATCTCCTTCGCTAACTCATCCACCTCGGGTGGTCTTTCGAATTCCTGGTTGATCATCTCTTCAACCTGGAGCATTTTCCAAAGCTCCTCCTAGACCTCATGAATGAGCGAACAACAAACAGGAAAGGAAAGAGCGGTACTCACTTGGACTCCTGCTGCATCAACCACCCACTGCTCCACATCCCTACGCGACTCTCCCCAAAGCTCCGGCCTAACCTTCGATACCGTCTGTGATCGATCAAGGAGTGCTGAGTATCTGGGTGTGTTACGTATCGAGATTTCCGCTAAGTCGGAACTGGAAAGGACAGCGGCTTCAACTTATAGGTTGCGCCCCCAATGAACTATCGTCCTAAGTATTTCGGAATTGAGTCGGAAGGTGGAAAGTACTGAACCAAAGGTTTGGTCGGAACTTGAGTCGGAACTGAGGCGGAAGGCGGAAGGCGGAGAGACTGAGATCTTGCTAGACTCGCTGTGCTAAGAACAGGAGATGGAACGAAGGAAATCAAGTATCGAAGGCGATTATCTGATTGCAGAATAACAGACATACATGACAGGCTTTTATACAAAGAGCTGAGACAACAGGTAATGATATGGTACTAAGCAAATTCCGGGGGAAGCGGAAGTTGAGTAGACAATGCATGGGAACTAACTATTGGGAACAATGGGACTACAAAGGGGGTTCAGGGTAAGGTAGAACAATGGCAAAGAACAAGGGGTCGGGAAAACATATCTGACAACGAACTACAAGGGTGACCGGATATGTGGTCTTGATGAACGGTGAGGTGGGTCCGGTGGGTCCGAGTAATAGAGTCGAAAGAACAAGGGAATGTACAAGGGGCGGAATGTCGGAAATAACGGAGGGGCAGAAGGTGTTGCGGAAATATCGGAGGGGCGGAAAGGTGTGGCGGAACTGAGGGTCAGAAGTCGGAAATGAACGGTCGTAACAGGGTGTTGTCGTAGGGGCAGTACACTTGGCTTGGGTGCTTAGATGGGTTCCATAGCCCCACTCCATGCCGCATTTTTAAACAGAAGGAGAAGTTGTGCACGGACCACGCAGCAAGGCAGGGCCCAGACCTCAGAGATCCCATCGGGGGACCCATTACGTCTTTAACAC
Source organism: Gautieria morchelliformis (assembly GCA_015179125.1). Lineage (NCBI taxonomy): Eukaryota > Fungi > Basidiomycota > Agaricomycetes > Gomphales > Gomphaceae > Gautieria > Gautieria morchelliformis. Next base: position 62,760 of record WHVA01000267.1, read on the forward strand.
CTCCCCCCCACCATAGGATGCAGCGTCGTTGGACTCCGAAGCTAGGAAGGGGGTACTGTCATGACCTGTCTATTTCCCTCACCCGCTGTCTCTACATTCCCCCTCGTCACTCCCCCTGCATATTCGCCTGAGTTTGCCCCACCCTTCGACCACTCTTCCTCTACGTTCGCTCCATTCACTGTTCGCCCCATTCTCCGAATGACTATTCGCTGCTTGCATCGTTCGCCAGCAGGCATGCCATCAAACACGATCGACACCATTTACCCCACGTGATGGTTCATCACTGGCCCGATCACCTGCTTGGTCCAACCCCTTTAGGTGTTCATATGGCCGGGATGCATTCGCAGGACGGCCTACCTGTAGGTTGTGTGGGATCAACCCAGCAGACGAAGAGTCCATGCAGGGTGGTGTATATGCAGGTCCCAAGGCGTATTTCCGTACATAGGTGCCTTCGCCCTCTTTCCTCTCTGTTGTTTCATGTTCGCACCCTTCTTTCGTTCTATTGTATGTTTATTCCATCTATTTGTATCATGACTGTGCACCCCTATCCAACCCTGACTCATGACGGCCTCTTTCCTATTCGCTGTTACCATACGAGCATTTGATATAAGTAGTTTACATTCACATGTATATTCTCCAGTTCAATTATCATACATCCCCCTTGTGCAAACTTGACCTCACTGTGATCATAGTCTTGAGCCCTCCTCACCTGTAGATTCCGATCTTCGACCAGAGGAGGACTTGAGTACCACTGGTGAGTTTTCGTACTTCACCTTTGTTACCTTAGCCTTTGAACTATTCTCTACGCTGTCGGTGAAGGGCTCCGAAGGAGCGCCTTCGCCGGTGAAAGGATTGTCGCTACTTAGACAACCTTTCCGTGGCACCTTGCACATTACATTGTCAAGTGTCACGGGCCATTTCGCTACGACTGTAGATAGGGCGAGCCCCGTTCTGGCAGCCCTCTTATCTTGTGAACATTTATTGGTTTACCCTCTTCGCCGAACGGCATACTTATTCGCACAAGTTATTCGGGCATTCGCTGTGTTCACTAATACACAATATTAACGCCTAAAAACCAATCTTGACAGCATCAACATGGCAAGTACTGACTGAAGCCAAGAATAGAGTAGATAACTGTTACATATCGAGATTTCCGCAAGTCAGAACTAGAAAGGACAACAGCCTCAACTTATGTGTTGCACCCCCAATAAACTATCATCCTAAGTATTTCAGATCATGAGTCGGAAGTGAGACAGTATCCAACTAAACAGAAGTCAGAAGTTGGGTTGGAAGGTGGAAGGTGGAAGGCAGAGAGACAGAGGCCTTGCAAAACTCGCTGTGCTAAGAACAGGAGATAGAGCGAAGGAAATCAAGTATTGAAGGTGATTATATGATTGCAGGATAGTGAGCATACATGAGGGGCTTTTATACAAAGAGCTGAGACAACAGGTATTGGGGTAGTACTAAGCAACTTCTGGAGGAAGCGGTCGTCGGATAGACATACAGGGTAATTAACTATTTGGGAACAAAGGACTACAAGGGGTGCAGGGTAGAGTAAAGAACAATGGAAAAAGAACAAGGGGTCGGAAAGTATATCTGACATAACGGAACAACGAGACTACAAAGGGGGCCGGACATATGGTCTTGCTGTGCTATGAGGCGAGGCCGGTGGGTCTGAGTAATAGAGTTGAAAGAACAAAGGATATAACAAGGGGTGGGAATGTCGGAATTATCAGTGGGTCAGAATGTGAGCAGAACTGAATGTCAGAAGTTGGAATGCAACAATAACTAGTATAAAAGACCCCACAACCATTCATGTATATTCAGCTTTAGTTCTATCCCCAATATACATCCCAGTTCAACATGCAGGAGAGAGTTTGGAGTACAACTCAGTGATCATCGCACACCATGTCTTGCAGCATGCAGAATTCTCAGCCACTTGGCACTGTAGGAAGCGCATGGAGCCCATGCCCCCAAAGTCCCAGGATCAAAACCCTGGCATTGGTATGCTGTTTCTTGTTGATTTTGTTTGCAGAAAATATGAACAGCAGCTGGCTCTTTTTTTGGGGGGGGGAGCTAAGTGTTGGACCACACAAGTGCACCACACTACATGATACATGGCACGCAGGCATGTACCAACATCTTTCATACTGGTTCATGATATTGTAGTATTGTAGGTGATATATAACAGGACAGACTGAGATGGACAATAGAACATGCCAGCCAACTAGCAAATCACCATAGGATGCAACATCGCATATGACACAATACCACAGCAGAACACCTCAACATAAAAATGTAGTGGGTGGATCCTGATGTGCACACATGTGCCGTCCTTGTCACCATGCCCTTGGCTGGTAGAGACACTGGAAACATTATTATGAGTTTGTGTCCACAGCAGGGAGAGGGCTGTGGGAGATATGAAGCCTGGGAGGGAAAGGTGTTGGTGTTGTATGAGGGGAGGTGAAATAAGGACATTCAATGGAGTAGGGGTAAAATGTGTGGTCTTGAGAGAGACTATAGAGGAGTGGATGGCATGAGAGGAATGGATGGGACAACATGGACATACCATGCAAGGACAATGTCAGGGTTTGGCCATGTCCATGTCTATGTCTGTGCCATGCTAACTGTGGAGGTGAGCATGTTTGTCTTAGGTGCAAGTGGTGCATGAGAAAACCTCTATTCCCGAAGAATTATCAGTATCTGGTTGATAAACATTTCCAAAAATTTGATGTATAAATTACAAACACAGTCAAATTCAAAGTGTCATGGCATATATAAGTATATATATATATATTTGTGATTTCTTTGACAATATGGGTGGCCAGAGCAAGGAGATAGCCAAATATTCTATGGTGAATAATTGCGGGACACTGCAATAGATTGGTAGATTGGAAAGGTGAGAATGGGATGGTTAATGTAAGTCTGTGTCTTGACCACTGGGGGGTTTGTATTGGAATTGCAGTTATGATGCATTAGCTTGGTTGCTGTCATCAAACTGTGCCATTCTTCCAGACTCTACTGAAAATTAGCCAGTGTCTGACAGAGACACTAACTGCTCACTGGAGACGCTAGCCCCCCCCCTCCACCCCCGCCCCATTTCTACGTCTCCAGGATATCCAGTCGCCCAGGAAACTCATCCACCTGTATCCCAGCAGGCCCAGCCTCTTCATGCTGGCTTTCCTGAACAGGCACATCATCCTCCAAGGTCTCAGCACTAAAAGCCTGGTTCAAGGGTGGATCTCCAAATTCAGCCACTATGGCATTGTGAACACTTTGTCTGGCAGCTTGGAAGGTGGAGAATGAAATAGTAGGCAATGAGGGGCTGTTAAGTTGACTGTGTCTCTCTTGGAGAGTTAGATGGAAGCGGCAGAAGATAATTGCTGACAAGCTGTATGTGCACTGTTAGTACTATCATATATTTATTCTTTGATCGGCGAGAATATACCTGTTCTGAAGAAGGCCTAGGATACGAACCAGTCTTGACTTTATACATGAAGGAGCCGATATTAGCCATTTTGGTAACATTATCAATACCTTACATACCCTTAACACCTAAATTGAGAGAGAACCTGAAGTAAAGTCTGAATCTCAACAAGTCTATAAGTATCCATACCTTTGTTATGATAGTCATAGCCAAACTACTTGTAAGCACAAACCTGAATATGAATCAGGTATATGAAATATCATAGGAACAATATTCCATACCCATATCTGACAAACCCTTACCTGTAGATTAGTGACACGTCCACACATATGAGCAATATGTGGTATGCCCACCTTGGTAAATCACTAGACTAATGAGAGATTTCTTATCCCAAATTTCACCTTTCTGCCAAAGCCTCAAGGTTTGAATTGAGCTCCAAATGGTTACCATCACAACTCCAGTGTCAAATAGGATTATCACAACATCACAGATGCTATCCACTGTCAAAGGTATTCAGAGACAAATTGGGCAAGGAGAGGCCTCTATATCTTACACCTGGAGAATGTTTGAGTATAAATTAGAAAATCCTAGTCCATACTGACAAATTCATTGTATTAGCTTGTGAACCAGCAGGATTGCAGTTGTCCAAAACAGACATATACTATATCCAGTGAAGTAAATATGTAAAGTCTGGACAGGCACATACCACTGAAGGGATAAAAGCACCAAGAATCAACAGCCCAAGGACACCCAAAACTCTTTGATTCTGATAGGAGATAGCATAGGTGCGAGCTAGCAGAAGGCCTAGACAAGTAAATTGTGTTAATAATTCTAATTGAAATGTATACAGGTATTATCACTCACCCTGTACTCCCATCAGAGAAGCAACAATGAACGCATCAGCTGGATGTGTTAGAGTATTACATTTCCTTCAAACATTTCAATTGCTATGTTGCTTCTAGGATTGAAAGTCATACTAGATCCTCATTCAAATCAGTAGGGTTGTTATACACAAGAACCTTGGTAATCACCTCAAGGGATATATTAGATAAATTGGGATACGCCACGAGAAGAAGGGAAGCCAAGGCCAGGTAACGAGCGAGTAAATAGAGAATGGTGCTGATTTTGACCTTCTTGGGCCAAATGTGCCTGATCTCAGATGGCAAGGTAAGTAGCGTGTCGTATATGAGCAGTGCTGTGGAACTAGCTATGTAAATCATGGGATTAGACAGGACATGGACGCATACTAAGCGCTGCGAAAGTGACGTAGTTGAACGCAAAGCTAGTTCAGGTAAGTTCTTTTGCATCGCACTTGATGTAGTAAGTACATACTCGTCTGAGAGCACTTGGATATCATCCTCGGGGTCCGCCATGGTACAAGAAAGATAACCTGAGATGCAGACAAGGGGCCACATCACTAAAACCGCAGAGGTATGACCTTCACTGACCATGCTGCTAACAGATAATGACCATCGGTAACTTGGCTAAAAAGAGGTGCAATGCGTGCCAATCATCAGGTACCAACCAGAGGTGGAATGTCATTGTGTTACCATTGTCACGCAAGTGCTGCCATCATGGAACAATCATTCCCACGACATGCCGGCACCACACAAAGCTGCCTGCTTCATATCATATTGGTTGCATATTATAAGGTAGTCACACACGCTATGTTCCAAATACACATTCATATAATTGTATAAAATCCACAATTATACACTCCACATTGTACTTCTCGACATCGGAGTCCTTATAGACCCTCTCCTCTACATCATTTATGCTCACTCCTCCAGCCATCCCCTCCGGTCACCACCCTCGCCATTTCCCCCTCCTGCATGGTGCCGCTTCCACACATCCTCGACACCCTGCCAATGCTCTAACTTGAACTCATCCTCTGTGTCCTTCCCGCACCCATACACATACATGCCCTGGCCCCACTCACCGTCATCTCCTCCCACGACCCAAGTCTGACATGGAGGAGTGCCCCGTCTACCTTGTACCCCTCTCCTTCTCCTTCTGCCTCCCCAGTGCCCTCCACAAGACCTGCTTTGTCACCACCGATAGGTCAGTACAGTAGCATACTGCAGAACACGCAACTTTAAGAACTCACATGTCTACACCAGCAACAGCTACTGTGTACCTAGTCAGGTCACTACTATCTAGGATGAATTGCAATCAAGTGGAGCCTTAGATCTGCCATGAGTGACGGCAGTCAGGCTTCCACAAGAGCAAGTCATCAATCTACGCTATTCTAAGTCTGGAACTTGTCAAGTTCTGACAAGCTCAAACAAAGAGATGCAAAATGTGACGCATGTCGGAAAAAGGTCAAAAAGGAAAAAGAGAGCTAGAACAAGCACAAAGATGACAAGAAGCAGATAGTTGGATATCAACGAAGGAGAGGTTGTGGTGGTGCGAAGTGTTGTTTGTTTGGTTCCATACATACTTCAGAGGGTCACGTGCATGCCTTCGAGGTTTCGAACATCGGAGTTTGAAATGACTTCCGGAAAGTATACGCAGACACATAGATAGTACCTGCAATCATATCTCAGTGGCAGAAGCGGATGAAGCAGAGTCAGAAGACAATGAAAGCCTTGTGATGATTGCTATAAGTCAGTGTTATTAGTAGTACAAGCAAGGATAGGATAAACATACCATTGTGAAGTCAGGCTGCCATGTGGATGCAGACATATTATCACGGGCAGGACATTGGACGCCAGCATGCACTGCCATGGCTATGTGGCAGCCATACCTGCTCTGTGATGGCCAGCTCATGGTACCAGATGCCGGAGATGCCAGTCAGGCGACATGACGGGCCGGGATGGACGCACGTGCCATATGTGACATGGTGACGCCATCTCAGCGCGCTTTTAGTGATGTATGCTTTGTGTAGCGATGTGTTGGAGTAGCAATCGGCGGCAGGTGTCTTTATAAGATTCTGGTCATGGGTGCGGCCAGGTTAACAGATATTCATATCAGCGCCGAAGCATGATGGCGGAAGTCTCTGCCTCCGCGTCTCATTTGACCCTAGTGCTGATTCGTGCTAGGCCATCATGTAGGCACGTGCGCGTTGGTTGTGCATCTACGAACGAATACCTTATACCGCACAGCAAAACAGCACACGAGAGGGCCACGCCATATCTGGAGGAAAAGGGTCTGAGAAGGGACGGGTGATTGACCGCTGAGCGCTGTGCGAGGATTGGCGCCTCGACAGGGACCTTGAATTAATGCCGCGGTGTTTGTGGGTGGCCGGGTAGCAAATGTTTATTTCTGTTCCTCCCTCCAGCCAAGTGCTCCACATCGTCATAGTCCAGCAACCAGCAACAGAACAGCGTGCGCACGGACGGGGTATCACACCACGAATACCTCCCACCCCATCCTCTCGGGCCCATCCCATGGACATGTGCGCCCTCCGCCGGCTACACAAATCCCATGGCGGGCGTATATCCTGTTGTGCAGGATCTGGTGCTTGTTAAGCGTCATTAGGGGTGTTCTGAAGAGGCCTAGGAGCCCATACTCGGGGACATGCCCGCAAACTGGATGATGATGGTGGTGCCTGCGCACATTTACTGTAATAGCATCAAGCGTGGTGGGAGCCTGTGTTGGGTGCATTTATGCTCCTGCACCAAAATCAAGCATAATATGTTCAATTTATTGTGTGGTGTTTCCAATTGTTTCTCACATTGTTCTTGTACCATGCATCCATTTCTCTGCTTATTTTCGAAATTTTCCAGTCACTCCCTATCTCTCCATTCCACTTTGTTATTTCTATTTTCACAGGCGGCTGCACCCAGCGGAGTTTAAAATGACTTCGACGCGCGAGCCCTTGGGCGCTAAAGGGCCGGGTGCACGTATATGCCTTCTGAGACAGGATAGTGCTCCTCTCTCAGTGACAATAAATTCACTGAGAGAGGCGAGTAGTATCTTTCATATTTACATAGCATGTTGACTGAAAATCATGTAGTATATTTGATTCTAGGTATTGTATTAATCTATCAGTGACAATAAATTCACTGAGAGAGTATATTTGATTCTAGCTTTCTAAGAACTCTACCGAACCTTCCCTGCCATAGCCCCTAGTTGCTAACAGCCCACTCCCGTGGAAAGGAGATATCCAGACAAGATGACCCACCCACTGACATCAGAATCAAGATCAGGTTCCTGGCTAGGGACTCTGGAATCTGGATCAAGGCCCCAACTACATCTCAACGTCGACGTGTCCGGCTGCGCGGTTGTGTTGTATACTATGTGGCATCGCGTTTCTATCGTGCCGTGTGCGCTGGTTTGCAGAGTCCTGCTCTATCGTATCATGCCCCATCGCCCACTAACCCATACTTGAATCACGACCCAGCATTACTGACCATACGTGTATCATGCAGTGCGGTGCACTTGTCTTCCGAATCACTTCCAGCCCATGCTGGAAGTAGTGAACAATCTGACGAGATCTGTCGATCTGGCAGAGCCCGTAGCCAGAATCATGTATATACACATTCCGCTGTCTGCTACTACAACCCCACATCGCTACACAAACCTTAGTCCCTCATCTGCATCCCAATTTTTCTTTCTTGCACCATGGCTCAGACGGACTCCTCGGCTATGATCCAGATACTATCACGCAGCAGGTACGTGATTAGTACATTGAGTGAGACGCAGAAGAACTCACCTGAACTAGGTTTGCGATCATCGCTCTCAACATCGCAGCGCTTGGTATGCGATGTCCCGTCTAACCCACAATTTACCTAGCTAGTTCCACAGCACTGCTCATATATGACACTCTTCTCACACTGCCATCTGAGATCATGCACATTTGGTGCAAGGCCGTCAAAATTGGTTCCATTTTCTATTTACTCGCTTGTTACCAGACCTTGGGTTCTTTCTTATTGAAACATATGTCAATTTATGTAACATATCCCTCGAGGTGATCACTAAGATTCTTATGTGTAACACCCTTACTGAATTTAATGAGTATCTCGTATGACCTTCATTCCTGTGAAGAAGTAGCAGCGACTCATATTTTTGCAGGAAATGTAATAAGTTAATTCATCTACATGATGCTTTGGGGGTTCCTGTTCTGATTGGAGTACAGGGTGAGTGATAATACCCATATTTCCCAATTAGAATGATTAACACACTTTACTTATAGGGGCCTTCTGCTGGCTCGCATCTATGCTATTTCCTCTCAGAATCAAAGAGTATTGGGTGTTCTTGGGCTGCCTATTCTTGGTGCTGTAATTGCTGAAGTTTTATGTGCCTGTCTTGTAAAGATGTAGATCTTAAGCCTTGTGTCACAAGGGCAGACAGAAGTTGACCAATGTGTGGTATTCTGGATGCTACATACTGATAGTGGAAGGTAAGATGTGATTGGGAACTGCCGGCCAGTTCCCACGCATGAACTGTACAGTGGGTCCCAAAGGGGCCCACTGGTATTAGCTAAGCACTATGTACATAGGTTATTTACACCCTCTCCCTCTATGAACAACTCAAGAGGTATAGAGGTTCTCCATGATGGAGTCCTCAAGCGATTCCGACATGATTATATTGGAATTGTATGGGGCTGGCGGAGCACGAGACTCCACCTGGGGCGCCTCCATGTCTGCAGAGGTGGTTGGGGGCGACAGCCCTGCTTCACCCATGGCGGGGGTCTCTTCCTGGTCATCAGGGCCCGTGTCCTCACGGAGTATGGCCTCAATGGCCGGGTCATCGGCCGGATGCTCACGAGCTCCTGGTTGAGCTGGGCATGGGTGAGCGGCAGTGGTGCTGTGGCTCTCAGGTGGCTGGCCTCGAGGATTTTCTGTTGGCCCTCGTGGGTGGTGGCACTGAATGCCATGCCTGTGATACTGCATTGAACATATTGCTCAATGCGAGCCATGTGCTTGCGAGTGACACTGGCGTAGTGGGCTAGCCACCATGTGATCTCAGTGAGTGGGATGTCCAGGCCAGCCCGACCTCTTATGGGATACGGACCCATGATTGACAGTTAGAGGCTGGTGCTCTGCGGCGTCAGACACTCCCTGACATCGGCGAAGCTCAACCATTGGTCGGTTGAGCCAAACAAGTCGAAGAGCCTCGACTTGAGGGGTGACGTGACCCCTTTGACTCAGGGTGCGAGGGCCTTCAACCACATCCAGATGTCCATGTCTGCAAGGTTGAGGCTTCCATCTGCATTGTCGCGGATGGCAGAGGGAATCCCTTCTGGGTTGTGGATCCAACCCTTCAGGATGGCCGCGATGTCGAGTGGGGTACCGCTCGCTATCACAAAACAATCCCGTTTGGCATTGTGAGTGCATTGCTTGCACTCGATGCGCTTGAACATGCTGATCATCTCACATGTGCGCAGATATTGCAGCATGTCCTTTGCATGCAGCTGGAGTTCAATGAAGTGTGCATCGTCAAGCGGGCAGATGTTGTACCACTGTGTACGTCGCTGTGGTGCCTTTCCTACGGGACGTGGTAGAAAGCCTGTCTCGGATATCAGTGGGTCTCCGAGCGGTATGATCTCCCCTTTGTTGATGTTTTTGGGTTTGCGAGTGGTGTCAAGTCATCGGCATATCGAGTAACTGTGCCGTGACTTACAAATACGGTAGTTTACATGTATTTGTCCCATCCGTTTGTAACCTGCCACAACACCCAGTCAGTGCTGTGCCCTTCCCTTGTGTCCTCTCTCCCCAAAAATCCCAACACCCTTCCCCCGGGTAGGGAAGGTGAACTGGCCCCACCACTGGCAGCAGGTCCATGTGCGGGCCAATGTACTGGGCCTTGACCATTGCTACCTGCCACTGCAAGGCAGGGTCGTTAATGGTGTGTGACGGTGATGCCGCTAGGTACGCGCTGATCATGTGTTCCTTCACAATGGCTAGGCCATTGTACGTGTTGAGGGTGCCACGCAACTTCCTGCGCTTCTTTTTGGGCTGCTGAGCTATGCACTGAGCCCTGTCTGGGTCGTACATCTTCCAGACCGAGGAGTTGGACTCCCATCCGTCCGGGATGTTGTTGTACGCCGCATTGGACAGCGTGCTCGGCCCCTCCATTGACGTTGGTGTGGGGGCCGATATTCGGGATGCCAGTCCTGAGGCTGCGCACTCTGGCAAGGGTGCCGTCACGCAAGGTGATGATGGGCGGGCCACTGAGTCAGTGGCCTGGTCCTGGCATGGCCTTTTCGAGGCTGGGTGTGTGTGCTGGAGCACCTTAAGCTGCTCCTCCAGCTCTTTTACTTTGGCATGCTCAGTGTGGAGTGCGTCGTCGTGGTTTTCGACCATGCGTTCTAGGTCCTTGACCTCCTTCTTGAGGTCATGGATGTCCCATAAGGGCTCCACTCGTGTGTCACGTGTGATGGCCCTTGGGAACCACCCCCAGGCTGTGTTGATGGCGTTGCTGATGTCCTCATCCTGCAGCTTCACCTTTCAGGTGCTTGTTGCGGCCCGCAAGTGCATGGCGTACACCATGCAAGTGTTGCAGTTGTCCAGGTGGACGATTGCCAAAGCATCTTCCCATCCCACGATCATCCAGTGCTCTTGGTTGACTGGTGCTCGTAGGATGTCTGTGGCCCCTTGCTTTGGGGCCATTGAGCGTGGTTGAGCGTGGCTCAGACCTTGATGGATCAATGTCCATTCCATCTTTCAATGGCATCATCTTCATGGGGAGATGATGGTGGTGGTGGTTGCTTCCAAGAAGTGATGTGCCTCGGAAAGATCCAAGGTGAAAATTTAACCGCGCCGTGGCTGGTGTGTCATGTGGTATACACGTGACTGACCTGTCTAGCTGTGCTTGGGGAGGTTGCGCGGCTTTCCCACTCCCCGGAGCTCTAGATGGTGATCTAGAGCTTCAAGATCCTTACACAACATAATGGGTTCCCATGTCACGTTGCCTAGGGTCCAGCTGACCTGGAACTGCAGGTCCGTCGAGTTTATCCATCGATGTGCGATAATCTCATCGACGAGCCACTCTTTGTCGGTGTTCAATCCAAGTCATAGAATGACTTGGCCTCACGATGAGGAAACAGTTTGTCATTGTTAGCCTCATATCATCGTATGGGGCTTGAATGGAAGACCGGTGTATGCAGCTTTTCAGCTTGTTGGGGAGTTAAAGGGTCACTGTCGAGGCTTAATTATGGGCCTCGATGACGCAGTATGGTCCAATATACGGCAGCACAATTTTTCAGGCTCTTCCTTTTGGCAGAGTCAGGTTTTGGGTCGACAGGGAAACGTGGTCGTTGGCCGCGTACACGTCGCTTGCTGTACGTTTCTTGTTCGCATGAAACGTTTGCATCACTCAATGCTTGATGATTGCATTGTGTGCCATCCATTTGGCCTGATGTGTGAATCGGGCCACCCCCTTAAACGGGGTGTCCGTGGCCATGGGGAGGTCTATCCACGGCATATAGCCGTGGCTGAGCTCAAAGGGCGTGGACCCTGTGGTCGTACTGGTGTTGCTGTTGAGGGCAACCTCGACCATTGGGCATTTCGCTGCCCAGTCCTTTTGGTCATCTCTAACTACAGCATGCAGTATCTGGCCAATCGAGCGGTTTGCGTGCTCGGTTGCTCCATCCATTTGGGGATGGAAGGCAGTCGACATGAGCTTAGTCCCCATGAGTTGCTGTAGTTCACACAAGAATATAGATGTCTATCCAAGACGATGGAGTCTGGGACTCCATGGAGTTGGAAAACTTCTTTTAGGAACACCCAGGCTACTCCCTTGGCTGACACGCTCGTTGTTGTTGGTACAAGGTGGACATGCTGTCAGGGGACACCCTGTTTTCCATTTCCAGTTCCGACACCACACCCAGTTCCAACTCCATTTCCGACTCCGCTTCCAATTCCGATCCCATCTCCGCCTCCGCTTTCGGAAATGATTCCGCTTCTGGGAGAACTTCCACCAGTTCTGTTCGCCTTTCCAGTTCCACTCCAATTTCCAACTTCCACTCTCGGAACAGTGTCGGAGATCAAGCGACTCGCGTAATAGGTGGCATCAAGGGTCGATCAAGGGTCAGGGAGGTCAGGAGGATGCAAGGTTGATGGCGGGTGCCAAGTGTTGTCCCTGGCTGCGCAGCGTAGTATAATACGGGCTCGCTGACATTGGGGGTCCTTAGACCTTTCTCTTTGGATTTCCCCTTGTCAGGTGAGAATCCCCTCTCTTGTATACTCTGTTCATTTATACAGACTTTGGGTTTCCCCTTGTCAGTTGTGTGGTAGTGTGATCTCCACAACCAGCCAGGGTTGCCCTTACACGTGCGACGTTAGTCAGTCGATGACTACCATTAGATAGTCACAGTCATTCAACTTGGGCAGGGGCCCCATGAAGTTGATGCTGATAGACTGCCATGGCCTATCTGGAATGGGTAGGCTGTGTAGTAAGCCCTTGGGCCGTTGTGGCCTGGTCTTCATTGTTTGGTACTTCCCGCACAATGTGCAGAACGACTCGATGTCTGTATTCATACCACCAAAAACAAAGCACAAAAACAGCAACACAACGAAACACATCCCACAAGCCTCCGAGCTCATCACGCCCCCCCGCAGCCAACAACGCAAAGGCCACGCGCGCGGTCTCGACTTCGCCGCGGAGTATAAGGCCGAGGACGTATGCAGGTTGTGGCCCTGGGGATGCGAGACGTCAAGGGTGAGCTGTCAAATCCGTATATATACATCAACCATGCCCATCCACCTCACCGTCCAATCCATATCGACACTCCCATCAGAAACGGAATCACCCCGCACGACAAGAAAAATTTTTAATGTTTTAATGTAAAATAAAATTTAATAAAATTTTGTGTTTTTGTTAGAATTTGTTGAGCAAGAAAATTGTAAAAAAGTTTATAGTTTTTCCAGGGTTTTTTATATGTTTTTAAAAGTTTCTTTGTGAAAACACATAGAAACCCATAAAAAACCCTGCAAAAAACTTTGAATTTTTTTACAATTTTCTTGATCAACAAATTCTAATAAAAACATAAAATTTTATTATAGTTTTTTTTACATGAAAAACCCTAAAAATAGTAGGAAAATCTTTACAGTTCTTTGACAGTTTTTCAGACCAGAAAACCTGTCTATGCCTGCAGTGTTAGGTGTTCATATGAGCAGGATGTGTTTGTGGGATGTCCTACCCGTAGGATGTGTGGGATCAACCCAGTAAATGAAGAGTCCGTGCAGGGTAGTATATATGCAGGTCCCAAGACATGGTTTCATACATAGGTGCCTTCGCCACCTTTACTCTCCATCGTTTCATGTTCGCCCTCTTCTCTCACTGTATTGTATGTTTATTCCATCTATTTTGTATCATGACTGTGCACCCCTATCCAACCCTGACTCATGACGGCCTCTTTCCTATTAACTGATACCTTACCAGCATTCAATATAAGTAGTTTACATTCGCATGTATATTCCCCAGTTCAATTATCATACGTCCATCTTGTGCAAACTTGACCTCGCTGTGATCATCGTCTTGAGCCTTCTCCTGTAGATTTCTATCTTCGACCAGAAGAGGACTTAGGCATCACTGGTGAGTTCTCATACTTCATCTTTGTTACGTTAGCCTTCAAACTATTTTCTGTGCTGTCGGCGAAGGGCTCCGAAGGAGCACCTTCGCCGGTGAAGGGATTGTCGCTACTTAGACAACCCTTCCATGACACCTTGCACATTACATTGTCAAGTGCCATGGGCTATTTCGCTACGACTGTAGATAGGGCGAGCTCTGTTCGGGCAGTCCTCTAATCTTGTGAACATTTATTGGTTCACCTATTCGCTGAAAGGCATACTTATTCGCACAAGTTATTCAGGCATTCGCTGTGTTCACTAATATACAATATTAACGCCTAAAAACAAATCTTGACATTAGACCATCTCATTGCTGCTGTACGCAGCTCAATATATTGGTCGGTGGGCAGTAGCTCACCTTCCGGGTCTAAGCATGCATCCGTGTTCATGAAGATGTGTTCCGGGTGACTGTCGTCACTCGTGTCGCTCTCGTAGTAGCGTGACAGGCAGTCAGCCACCTTGTTTTCCACTCCGTCAAGATGAATCGTGTTGAAGTTGAAGTGGGACAAAATTCCCACCACCTGACCTGGCGGTCAGACAGGCTCTTTTGGGTCTCAAAGTATTCAAGTCCCTTGTGATCTGTGACGAGGGTGAATCTTCGTCCTAGTAGTTTATCCTCCCATTTCATGAGAACCTCGAGCACAGCTATTGTCTCATGCTCGTGAGTCCTGTAGTGTTGCTGAGCAACACTGAACTTCTTTGACAAGAAGCTGGCTGGCCAACAGGTTTTCTGTTTGAAGCCTTGGCCGTAGACTGCACCAATGCCAGCTTTTGATCCATCGGTGATGACCCAGATGTGCTCTGGGCTCTGTGCATCTATTGGACACAGGATCGGGGCCTTACAGGCCAACTGTCAAGATTGGTTTTTAGGCGTTAATATTGTGTATTAGTGAATACAGCGAATGCCCGAATAACTTGTGCGAATAAGTATGCCGTTCTGCGAATAAGTGAACCAATGAATGTTCACAAGATAAGAGGGTTGCCCAAACAGGGCTCACCCTATCTACAGTCGTAGCGAAATCGCCCGTGGCACTTGACGATGTAACGTGCAAGGTATCACAGAAGGGCTGTCTAAGTCTCGACAATCCCTTCGCCTGCGAAGGTGCTCCTTGGGAGCTCTTCACCAACAGCACAGAAAATAGTTCGAAGGCTAAGGTAACAAAGGTGAAGTATGAGAACTCACCAGTGATGCCTAAGTCCTCTGCTGGTCAAAGATAGAAATCTTCAAGAGAAGGCTCAAGATGATGATCACAGTGAGGTCAAGTTTGCACAAGGTGGACTACGTATGATAATTGAACTGGGGAATATACATGCGAATGTAAACTACTTATATTGAATGCTGGTAAGGTATCAACGAATAGGAAAGAGGCCGTCACGAGTCAGGGTTGGATAGGGGTGCGTAGTATGATACTAAGGAGATGGAATAAACATACAATAGAGTAGGGGAGGAGTGCGAACATGAGACGACGGACAGTAAAGGTGGTGAAGGCACTTATGTACGAAACCATGTCTTGGGACCCGCATACATGCCACCCTGCAGGGACTCTTCGTCCACTGGGTTGATCCCACACAACCGCTGGAAGGAACGCCCCGCGAAAATATTTTGGCCATATGAAAACCCAAAGGGGTTGGATTAAGAAGATGATGGGGTTAGTGATAAACCATCACGCCGGGTAAATGGTATTGATCGTATTTGATGGCGTGCCTGTTAGCGAAATGTGCGAGCAGCGAATAGTGGTTCGGAGAATGGGGCGAACAGTGAATAGAGCGGATGTAGAGGACGAGTGGTCGAAGGGTGAGGCGAACTCTGGCGAAGGTGCTAGGGAGTGACGAGGGGGAACATAGAGGCAGTGGGGTAAGGAAAATAGACAGGTCATGACACCAACGCCTTGATGCTTTGCCAGCATTTGTCAAGAAGCGGGGCCCATTCGAATGGACAGTTGCTATCCACACAACCCAACAAGGGGGTCATGTATGCACTAACATCTGGCATGTAGTGTGCCAGGTATTGTACCAGCCCGAGCAAACGCTGGACATCATTGAATGTCTGTGGCCTCTGCCACTCACAGACACATTGCATTTTGTCCTCATTGGCATGTACTCCTTGGCCATCAATGATGTGGCTGAGGCACTCCATTCCTATGGAATAGAGATCAACCTTTTTCTTACTTAGGAAAAGGTGGTTCCTCCTCAGCCTGTTAAAGGCTATGTAGGGTGCTCCTCATGCTCCTGTATCAAGAGCGAGAGGATGAATATGTCATCCATGTATACATGGAGGAAGCAACCTATGCAGTTGCGGAAGATTGCCATCATCAGCCGTTGAAACATCGACGGCACGTTGCAATCCCCCATCTGTATTACCTGGCTCCTGAAGGTGCCAAGGATCATAGCAAAGGCAGTCTTTGCTATGTAATCCGGATGAATACAGATATGCACATATGCTTTGGACATATTGAGTTTGGTGTGGTATCAACAGCAAGCCATGTCACTGCAGATGATATCTGGGAAGGGCGTAATGTCCTTCACAGTGTTCTCGTTCTGCTGTCGCAGATCGAAGACAGTCCACAATGTACTGTTCTTTTTTGGCACGCACAGCATGGGTACTGCTTGTTGTGCGACTGCCCGTATCCACCACTTTGCAGTGGTGTATCTCTCTACCTTCACGGACAATTCCTCAGGGAAGTGTTCAGGGCACCTCGGTAGGTGATACCGCATGTGCTTGTTGGGGTCAATGAGATTGATCTCATGGTTGATCTCCCACAATGGTGGGAGCTCTAATGGTATTCCACTGACTAGGTCAGTGATTTTCTCCATCCATTTGTCATGACCCATCTATTTCCCTTGCCTTGCTGTCTCTACCTTCCCCCTCATCGCTCCTCCTGCAGGTTCGCCCAAGTTCACCCTTCCCTTCCACCACACCTCCTCGATATTCGCTCTATTGGCTCTTCTCCTCATTCGCTGAACGGCCATTCACTGCTCGCATCATTCACCAGCAGGTATGCCATCAAACACGATCGACATCCTCTACCCGGTGTGATGGTTCATCACTGGCCCCATCATCTTCCCGATCCAACCCCTTGGGGTGTTCGTATGGCCGGAACGCATTCCCGGGACATCCTACCCGTAGATCGTGTGGGATAAACCCAGCAGACAAAGAGTCCGTGCAGGGTAGTGTATATGCAGGTCCCAAGGCATGTTTTTGTACATAAGTACCTTCATCCCCTTTCCTCCCTGTCATTTCATGTTCACACTCCTCTTTAATTCTATTGTATCTGTGTTTCATCTATTTGTATCATGACTGTGCACCCCTAACCAACCCTGACTCCAGATGGCCTTTTTCCTATTTGCTGATATCATACAGCCATTCGATATAAGTAGTTTCCATTCGCATGTATATTCCCCAGTTCAATTATCATACATCTATCTTGTGCAAAACTTGACGCCACTGTGACCATCGTCTTGAGCCCTCTCCTATAGATTTCTATCTTCGACCAGAGGAGGACTTAAGCACCACTGGTGAGTTTTCGTACTTTACCTTCATTACTGTAGTCTTCATATTATTATCTGCACTGTTGGTGAAGGGCTCCGAAGGAGCACCTTCACCAGTGAAAGGATTGTTGCTACTTAAACAACCTTTCCGTGACACCTTGCACGTTAAATTGTCAAGTGTTACAGGCTACTTTGCTACGACTGTAGATAGGGCAAGCTCCATTCAGGCAGCCCTCTTACCTTTTGAACATTTATTGGTTCACCTTATTCGCCGAACAGCACACTTCTTCACACAAGCTATTCAGGCATTCGCTGTATTCACTAATACACATTATTAATGCCGGAAAACCAATCTTGACACCATTCCTCGTGGAGGTGAGGGATGTCTCACCCATGAGGATGACCGTGGTTGGTTTGGAAGCCATTAGGCGCTGTACACGTCTGTTAGGTCCTTTGGCAAGTGGGACTGCCTTCTTTTGTCCCATCACTGTCACCATCAGGTGAGAGCGCCTCTCCCTATGATTGTAGGGCGAGTTTGAGGACGAGTCGTTATGCAACTCATCCTCCTGGCTTCAATGAGCCAGGTTTATCCTCAGTGCCAGGGTGATCCTGTTCACCCTTGGCCCCTTACCTTTGCTCAGCATCTCATTGTTGTCGAAAGATACTTTGCCCATGGGGATTATCTCATCCCTCTGCGGATTGTCCCTGGGCTTGAAAAGTCCAGGGCAATGCCAAATCTCCTTAGGAATGATGTCCCTAACATCACATCGTAATATTCGATGTTGGCTACATCAAAATACTCATTGTAGGTTTTGGGACCAAACTTGATGGTCGTGTTCGTTCCATAATTGATTGTGGAGCGACTGCCTATGCAGGCCAGTTGCAGTGCAATTGGCTGTTCCAGGGCAAATGTCTTCATCCCTATGGTGCGCGTAAACTCAGGGGATAGCAGTACCCCTTCACTCCCGCTATCCAGCAGGCAGTGGGCTTTCACACCATTTATCTCCCAGTACCCCAATAGGGTACAGTTTTTGTTTCATGGCCGCGTCCTGTGTTTGCTTCGGTGGTGATACACCGGCTCGGCCACCTTGTCTGGCATGGCTGACATGTGTGCTGCCATGACCTTTGTGGTGGTGTTGTCCTTCAGCGCAATTCTGATCATGCTGGATCTGTAGGCGTTGTCTTCTGCCTCTTCGTCCCATTCATAATATTGGGATGGTTCGGGATCCCACTCTTCAGCAGGCACATCTCTGTTGTCCAGCGACTCATTGGGTTGGGGATCACCCTCCCCCTCTTCATCAATCTGTTGAAGAGAATTTTGTTTGGGATCTGCGTCCAGATCCTCGTCATCATTGTCGTGCCTCGTGGCCGCTGTGCGTATACCGGACCTGAGTCGGGGGCACTCCGCCTTTTTGTGGCCAGGTTGGCCGCATTCAAAGCACATAGTGCTGCTTTGACTACCACTGGGTCGATCATTATGTCGGATCGACACTTTCAGTGGTGGGGCCGGCTTCAGTGACAATCCTGACACTTGAGGCTGTTTGGACTTGGGTGGTCGTCCAGCTTGGGCTGGGCATGGGGGTGGAGATCATTGTGACCCTCCGCTCCTCAGGAACAGGAAAGGCCTGCTCAGGCCTGTCTGTGTCGCCAGCTTGTTCACTGCAAGCCGGGAAGCGCTTGCTGATGCAGTGGCGCTCTCTGCTCTGCGCATTCCCATGTTATATCAGGATGCTTCCTTGATCATGCGGGCAGTCTCAAAGGCCTGCTCTTGGCGTTATAGCCCTTTTTGAGGACTTCGTTGTTCATGTGCAGCATTTCACGCAGCACGGACAGGCACCATCTATGGAACGTGTACTCATCTGGTGGCTGTATCATACGCACCGCATATTTCATGAGCTAGTTCAGCATCTCCTGAACAGTTTTTATGCCTTGCATGACCACATCGAATTTATTTGATGTGGTAGGTCAACGTGTGCAGGAACCTTTTTTGAAGGCCCTGCATCACTATTTCCAGGGTCCAACTGGGCACCTGGCGGTCAAAAGGTTCCACATTTCTGAGGAACCACTCCTGGGCTTCGCCAGTCAGGTGAGTGCCCACGTACCCAACCTGCATGTCTATGCTTGTCGGCCCTAGTAGGCAATTTATTTTCAGCCATTGTAGGATAGCTGCGACAAAGATCTCAAACTCTTTGAGGTCAGATCCCCCTGTGTATGGCTCGGGGTGTGCCATGTTACAAAAATGTCTATTCCATTATTGCACTACCTGACCCCAATACACTCCAACACCTATACCAACTCCTGCCCTGCACACTCGCTCTATCCACCACAACCAATCTTTCTGACGTCCACACTTATCTACACAAGTCCATACTCTCCTATGCCGATCATCACACGTACAACCCGCTGAACCAGCCCTGACCCAAAAGCAGAAACCCAAGCCCGAGGGGTTCTGATCCATGGAGTGGCACACCAATCATTTCATCACGTACGGACTTTTCTTTCCCCGTTCCCCTCCACACCTCTACATTCCATGATTACTTCTACTTTCCGATTCCCAATACATACAAACCACCTGCTATTCGATAGACTGCCCCCACCGCAGTAACTGGCACTATAACCCCCATATCTCACTTACACATCCATTTTTGCCGGTAGCTGCTTTCATCTGTCATAGCTCGTCCCACAGTAGTTAAATATCTATCTTGTATGAAGTGAAATCTCCAGTCAATCAGTACTCATTTACCTTGGAAGCTATTGAACACCTTACTGCGCATATACTGTGTAACCGCTGTTCAAGATACACACATAGGGTGTATACTCGACCCCTCTATCTTCTACTCGATTCGACTTCTATTCTAAGTCTAAATTATATTGCTACCTAAGCTCATTGTCAACAAACTCTTAATCTTTCTACAGATTAAGAGTCTCATCGTACTCACCATGGCACAACCAACGGCAACAGCACCGGCGCACATCACGCCAAAACATGATATCCATAAATTCAGGGATATAAAACCAAAATTGGGGAAGGACAATTGGATGTCCTGGAAGAGGGAGTTGTTAGCAACAGCAAGGGATAGAGGGTTATTCAAAATCATTACCAGCGCAGACCCTTATCCTACAGCAGCTAACCAACAGATAACCGTTACCACCGGAACTAACACAACCGGCGAAACGACACTATCACAGCTTCAGGACGACTGGGACGACAGGAATAACGTAGCTTACAGTCAAATCCTGCTCTGCATATCGCCCAAGCTCCAGACAGCAATAGATACCACCGACAAATGCGAGGAAGCCTGGAAAATACTTGTAAGAAAGTTCAAATCCACTGATCCGAGCAAGATCAGCATAATCAGAACACGATACGAGAATTACCAAATGACTGACGGACAAACGGTCTCGGCATACATCACCGTCATGAAGGAGTTCAGAAATCAGCTTGCAAGGATGGGTGAGCAAATACCCAATTCCACTCACGCAGCTACAATCCTCAGGAACCTCCCGGAATCATGGAGACCTATCGCGCAAACAATAAGGATGATCAGTAAAGATCTGGACAATATCAAGGAGCGTTTGGAAGTGCACGAAGCAGACCTAGGGGCTGTCGAGGTATCCACACAAGCCGCCACCGCATTCATCGCACAGTCCCGACCTCCCAGGCAACACAACAATGATACTCCAAGATTCATCAATGGCAACACACACAACAGCAACACAACATACACATACCAGAACCGCCAACCGCAGTATCAGGCCAGCGGGGGGAATAGCTTCCTCTGTAACAACTGCGGCAAGCTGAACCATTCAGCAGCAAGGTGTTACGCACCTGGAGGCGGACTCCCGACGCAAGGACAATGGAGAAGGGAAGACAACACATATAACTCACATGGGAAGGGACAGGAACACAGCAACGAGAACGGCCTCAACAGGCCGGCCCCACCCCCACAGCGGCAACAGCCAAGTACCACCAACACAGCTTGACTCACAAGCATACTGAGGAGAGACATCGTAATGATGGCGCGCACTGAGGAAACAACTGTAGAGGACAGGAATTATAGGCAGTAGGTATGGACTTGTTATTCAAAAGAATAGACTAGAAATCAATTCACTCTCTCAGTGAATTTAGTGGTCACTGTAAATATATTATACACTACCTAGAAATCAATTCATTACAGAGGATTTCTAGGTCAATAAATGTAAAGACTACTAGACTAATTTACTTGCCTCTCTCAGTGAATTTAGTGGTCACTGAGAGAGGGGGAAATGTGTTCCACTGCGCATGTACTACTACCCGGCCCTTTAGCGCCCAAGAGCTCGCGCGTCGAAGTCATTTCAGACTCCGCTGGGTGCAGCCGCTTGTGAAAGTAGGAATAACAAGATGAAATAGAGAGATAAGGAATGAGTGGAAAATTTCGAAAATAACCAGAGAAATGGATGCATAATACAAGAACAATGTGAGAAGAAATTGGAAGGCCACACAACAAATTGGATATATTATGCTTGATTTTGGTGCAGGAGCATAAATGCACCCAACACGCCCCCTCAAGCTTAATATATTCCAATTTGCTCGTTGAGAATCTTCACTCTAGGACTAGGAAGTCCTTTAGTGAGGATATCTGCCAACATTTGTTCGGTTGGCAAATAAACGAGCTTGGCTTGTTGATTTTTGATTATATCTCGAAGGAAATATAATCGGATGTCGAAATGCTTGGTTCTCGTGTGTTGTTGGGTGCCATACGTGATGGCAATGGCTGATTGATTGTCTGAATAAACTTGGATGGGTCTGTTCAGTGGTTGGAATATTTCAGAAATAAAATGGCGCATCCAAAGAGCCTCTTTGCCCGCATGGGTCAGGGCGACGAATTCGGCTTCAGTTGATGAGAGGGCTACTATCGACTGTTTCTGGCAACTCCATGAAACAGTGCCTCCATCAATCTGAAATAAGTATGCCGAATACGAACGCCTATGACTCTGTGAACCCCAATCCGCATCTGAATACCCCATCAAGCCATCTTGATTTCTTCCAAGTGTGAGCTTGTAATGCTTCGTGCCTTTCAAATATTTGAAGACACGTTTGACTGCATTCCAGTGTGTGCCACCTGGATTTTCAAGGAATTGCGAGAGTAATGACACCGCAAATGCAATGTCAGGTCGAGTGGCTACAGCCGCCCACATCAGTGATCCTATAGCTTGCCTGTATGGAAACTTCGACATGGCTTTCTTGCCTCTCTCTGTAGAAGGACATTGGTCTTTAGATAATTTTACGGCTGGATCAAGAGGCGTAGCATAAGTCTTTGCATCTTCGAGATTAAATTTTTTGATGATCTTCTCGATGTATGCAGGTTGTGAAATTGCAATGGTCTTCTTCTGCCAGTCTCTTTCGATTTTGAGATTCAATAGCCAATGAATCTCGCCTAGATCTTTCATACTGAAGACCTGAGCAAGATCTCGTTTGACTTCGTCCAGGACTGATTGATTCTCAGCTGTGATGGTAAGGTCGTCCACAGCTGTTGCAATGATCACATGCCCCTTTCCGCCACGTCTATAAAATACAGCCCCGTCTGTGGCTGACGTAGTGAATCCTAACTTGTGGAATTCACCACTTAGACGTTTGTACCATTCTCTTCCAGATTGCTTGAGGCCGTAGAGTGCTTTCTTCAAAAGTAGCACTTCGCCTTTGTCTCCTGACTCATATCCATACGGCTGCTTCATGTAAATAGGTTCGGGCAACTTAGCATTGAGGTATGCATAGTCCACGTCCATTTGATGAATAGGCCAGTCATTCCTAGCAGCAATGGCGCATATGATCCGTAGGGAGGATAACCGAGCAACAGGTGAGTATGTCTCATCATAGTCGATTCCAAACTTCTGCGTGAAGCCTTGGGCGACCATTCTCGATTTAGGTACTATTGGTTTCCCTTCTGGATTACGCTTCCAAAGGTAGACCCATTTGTTTCCGACAATGTTGGCTCCAGGAGGTGGTTTGGTTCTTTCCCACACTCCCTTGTCGATTAGGGCCTCATACTCTTTGTCCATTGATTTCTTCCACATAGGATGATTCAGAGCTTCGTCTGCATTGCTAGGTTCAATTTGACTCAAATCCGGCGCCTTAATGTTGTTTTGACCGTCGGTTAGAAACGCACTGATGGCACACTCATAGCTACTGATGCCATCAATCTCGGAGGATAATTCTTGGTCGAATAAAACTTCTTCATGGTCCTCAACGTCCTCGTAAGCTAGCGTAGTCATATGTGCGCCAGTTTGTCTCTGAGTTTGAGATCTTGTTACGGGACCTGATGGGGCCGGTTGCACTTGTTGTTGACGGATCCTTTCGCTTCTCCTTATCGGTTCAGCTTCTCTAGGTCTGTCATCAACTCCCTGAATAGGTTGCAGCTTTTCAAGATATTCCTCTGGTGCACTTTCATCAATTTCTTCGATCTTTGCCTCTTCGCTGACTAAGCGACCGGACACAGGCACTGATGCCGGAATGGCCTTCTTCTCCTCTCTAGACGTAGGTAGCTTGGGTTCCTCAATAGAAATGATTGGGACCTTTCCCTTCTTCATTTCTGAATCAAAGACAACGTTCCGCTCGACAGAAACTTTGTGCGAGTCAGGCCAATAAACATAATGACCATGGCTCTGCGCAGAAATTCCTATCCACCGAGCTCTTTTGGCACGAGCTGCCAATTTATCTCCCTGAGTGATTTTAACGTAAATTTCAGTTCCCCACGCGTGAATGTCTTTGAGATTCGGTTTTTCATGGTGAATCATCTCGTAGGGCGTTTTATCTGGTAGAGCTCTTGTATGCGTCCTGTTCCTAAGATAATTGGCATGCTGTATCGCATAGCCCCATAATATCTTAGGAAGGCCTGATTCTAGCAGCATGGCACGAGTTCTCTCAGTGAGAGTTCGGTTCAGGCGTTCCGCAACACCATTGGACTCTGGTGTGTCGTGTACCGTCAACTGATACTTCGTGCCTTGTTTGGCTAGATGCTGTTCGAATTCAGAGCTCGTATACTCGCCCCCTCGATCAGAAACAAGTGCCTTGATGTGCACATTTCTCTGTCGAAGCATTAAAGCCTCGTAGAGCTTGTACTTTGAGAATGCTTCTGATTTGTTCGCCATGAGATAGATCACCGATTCTCTTGAGTAGTCATCGATAAAGGAGACATAATATGACTTCTTATCGATTGTGAGGTGTCTTGCAGGTCCCCAGACATCAGAATAAATTCTGTCACCGAATTTTGATGTTCGGTCTCTGGGTTCTCGAGGAAGAGGTTTGCGCGCAATCTTGGCCTGAATACACGCATCACAGACAATTCTATCGCCTGTGGAGCTCAGTTCAATGCCCAATATCATGCCATGATTTAATAGATGTTGTAGGGACTTCTGCGAGATGTGCCCCATCTTTTGATGAATTTCCATGGCAGATAAACACATATGGGCTTGAGCACTTGGTGACTGGAGGTCTAGTCGATATAAACCATTGACCTTCGGTGCTTGCATCAATACCTTTCCGGTAGCGTTAGATATTGTGCATTTCTGGCCACCGAGTCGAATGTCGTAGCCAGCATCATCGCACCGACCGATCGAGACGAGGGTAGCAGCAATTTTGGGTGCATAGTATGTATCTTGCAACGTGACTTCTACTGTTCTATCTCCAACCTTATTGGATAATACGAGCAGTCCTGAGCCGAAGGCATCAAAGGTACCTTTGTTGGCTGCTCGGATAGTCCTCGGCTGTGAGAATTGACAGTAGTTCCTCAATAAATTTTTGTGAGGAGTCATATGCGATGTCGTTCCGGTATCGAGTATAACTATAACTCCTGAGGATGTGCTCAAATTGAAATTAGAGCACTCGTCGAAATTGGTGAAGGCAAGATGCCCATCACCACTTTCCTCAGAAGTAGACTCTTCTTCGGCAACATTCGCTTTTGCTTTACCCTTCTTCTTCTTCTTGCCTTTGGCTTTCTTCTTCTGACGTGGTCCTTGACCTTCTTTACCACCTCCTTTAGCCCAGCAATTTTCGATGGAATGTCCAGGCTTTTTGCAGTTGGTGCATACATGCGCCTTCTGCCCCTTCTGGTCCTTCTTAGTAGATGAACCAATAAACACCTGCTCTTCTTGCGGGAGTGTTTTCTTCCTGTCATACTGAGCCTTTAGTACCCTAATAATATTATCAGGGACCAATGGCATCCCGCATTCTTCAAGCGAAGTTGTAAGGGCATTCATGACTGCCTCATAGGATGGTGGAAGTGACGCAAGGATTATGTCCATGAATTCTTCTTCAGAAACTCTAGCTCCCATCTCATTAAGACGAGCATATAGGTCTTGGGCCTTGTCCAAGTGATCTCTCAAGTCTCCATCCTCAGGACATCTCATACTGCGGAGTTGTCTCTGCAGGCTGGTGAGGACCATCTTGGGCTTTTTGGTCATTTCATTGACCAGTGCATCCCAAGTCTCTTTTGCTGTCTTCTGCTTCTGTAGCATCAGGGCTAATGACTCTGACACTGAGACGATGATTTGGGTCTTGGCTTGTCCTTCTCTAGCAAGGTATCTCTCCAGCTTCTCCTCGGCCTTATCCATCTGAGTTTCCTCAGCTTCTGTTAGAATATGGCCTGGGGGCATGACTGGAGGATCAGGAGGTCGAGTGACTCTCCCTTCTACATGCTTGAGCAAATTTTTGGACTCGAAATAGCTGATGAGAGTGGCTCGCCACAATGGCCAATTACTTCCATCAGTAGCAAGCTTCTCAACACCCAACAGCTTCTCAGAAGTGTCTCCGGGGCCCATAACCCTGTAGAGGACAGGAATTATAGGCAGTAGGTATGGACTTGTTATTCAAAAGAATAGACTAGAAATCAATTCACTCTCTCAGTGAATTTAGTGGTCACTGTAAATATATTATACACTACCTAGAAATCAATTCATTACAGAGGATTTCTAGGTCAATAAATGTAAAGACTACTAGACTAATTTACTTGCCTCTCTCAGTGAATTTAGTGGTCACTGAGAGAGGGGGAAATGTGTTCCACTGCGCATGTACTACTACCCGGCCCTTTAGCGCCCAAGAGCTCGCGCGTCGAAGTCATTTCAGACTCCGCTGGGTGCAGCCGCTTGTGAAAGTAGGAATAACAAGATGAAATAGAGAGATAAGGAATGAGTGGAAAATTTCGAAAATAACCAGAGAAATGGATGCATAATACAAGAACAATGTGAGAAGAAATTGGAAGGCCACACAACAAATTGGATATATTATGCTTGATTTTGGTGCAGGAGCATAAATGCACCCAACAACAACGAATAACAACATGACCCTGTCCACCAACCCATCAGCACTCTCCGCAATACAGGACGACATACACGTATGGCTCATAGACTTGGGGGCGTCCAGTCACCTATGCGGCAACATTAACCTATTCGACGAACTCCACCCTGCACCAACGGTATCGATAGGGACATTGAGCGGCAACTCCTTCAACGCAGATCAGAGGGGGACCATAAGAATAACTCTCCAAAGCGACGCTAACTTACAGATACCACCACTTGCCCTGACGCTGAAAGACGTAATTTTCGTGCCAAAACTGAAAGCAAACCTGCTGTCAGTAGGACAAATGACAGCCGCAAACATCGAAGTAATGTTCAGCAACAATGACACCTCACTCTTGATGGATGGAGAGACGATCGCAAGGGGGAAGAGGATAGAGAACCTATTCGCGTACATGGCTCAGCCATCAACGAAGGCCGAACCAGAAGAAGCCTTACATTCTATCAAACCCGATGAACTGACACTGTGGCACCACAGATTAGCACACGCAGCAGCCTCCACGATAGAAAAGATGCAGGAGAAACAAACCGGCGAGGGACTACCGAATTTCAGCAAAGGACTGAAGATGGACATATGCAGCAGCTGCCAGCACGGAAAACAGACAAGGGCACCCTTCAAACACATCGAAGAACTGCCAAAGAGCATGGGGGATATAGTGTCGTCAGACATATGCGGTCCATTCAAATCATTGATAGGAGGATACTGATACTTCATCACCTGGATCGACCACGCCACAAGATACGTCAGCAACAATTTCCTAAAGAACAAAGAATGCAGAACTGTTACCAAGTCGTTCAAGGAGTACATGGCATGGTTAAAGAGACAGAGAGGGGAGGAGGTAAAGAGGATTAGAACGGACAACGGAGGGGAGTACACAGGAAGGGAGTTCAAAGACCTATGCAGTGAGCTCGGTGTATGGGAACCGCTGTTCAACCAGCACACTATGTAGTCTCAGTCCTAGGTGTTCAACCAGCTCCCAAATGTCTCTTTATTGTAAATTTGTAGTCTGCATCAAAGGCCCTTAAAAACAACCAATTATCGCCCATAAAAATGTCTACTGTCCTCATAAGGCCTATTCAAACATCCCTCTAATTATCTATGAATTTTACCTATTTTTCCGAGGCTGTCTTCACTCAAACTCACTTATTTCTGTGCAGCAGAGTTGTGGATACACATGTCCCCACAACTCTGTTTCGGACTTCCGATTTCAAACTCCGACCGGACGCTCGCGTCGCTCGCGGCTTGTGCACCCACGGTCACCCACAAATCCAGTCAGGTGGCTCCTTCAGACTCAGCCTCTGAGTTTGAAAAGCCTAGTCATCTGCTTGTACAGCCTCAATGACTCAACTGACTCATGCACACCTTGGTGAGTCACATGCACATGACTCACCCAAGCTGTCATGAATCACATGGGCCTAATTAATGACTCATTCCTGACAAATCAAGCCCTGATTGGTGGAAAACCTAGTGGAGTCACCAGTAGGAGTCATTTCTAGTCACTGTGAGTCATTATGAGTCAGACAGAACCTTCCCACACATTCCGAAAGCTTCTTCGTGACTCATTCCCCCATTCCATTAATAGATAGAAGGTCCTACCGCTTAGTTAAGCGCCTGTACAATACGATATAAAAGGAGGCTCTTTTTGCCTGCCTTTTATCAGCCAATCTACCCATCTTCTATCCTACACATGACCTTGTGTGACTTGCATCTTACTAAGCTGCTAATCCCAGCTAGGGTTATTCACTTACTTTAGTGTCTAATTCCTTGTTAAGTAGTTACTTTACTGCTTAGCCACTTGGACTAATCCTCCGGGTGTAATTCTACAGAGTGAGTCTGTCAATTGAAAGTCTTGCCATTCGCACTCCAATACCTGAGACGATCTAGTCAGTCGATTTTCCTGATTAGAGACTTTCACAAGTCGCTTTGTTCACAAAACTCGTCCCTCGTTTTATTGTTGTGCGCTACTCCGGACTCCTTCGTAGCACCCCCCACTACCTCGGCTTCCTTCGATGGACCTCACAATGCTATCGGTTCTGGCACCGCGTTCATCCCGGCATCAAGGAAATCTGGGCTAACTAAAAAACCCACACTCCCGAACCACTCTTTCGCTTCCTTCACCTCCCTCGCCAGGTCGTCCACTTCCGACGGACGTTCAAAGTCGGGGTCGGCGATCGCTTCAACACGCAATGTGGTACGCAGGTCGGCCTGTGATGGGGTGGTCAGCGAAAATCCTTGAGGGAGCTCTCTTACCTGAAGCTCTTCAGCCTCGACAGCCCACTGCTCCACCTCTTCGCGCAAGGCTCCCCGAAGGTCAGGATGAACCTTCAGCTTGACCCGCGTTCGCTCGATGAGCACAGAGAGAGAAGGGGACTCGTGAGGAGCCATAAGGAATCGAATAGTGAAATGAACCCGTCGCCTCACGTTGCAACGCCTTTTAAAGCCCAGGGCTGAGCCGTGCACGGACCAAGCGGCGAGAGATCGTATCGGGGCCACTATTACGTCCTCAGACTCGTCCCCCATCCCAGAGCACTACGTCGTTGGACTCCGAAGCTAGGAGGGGGGTACTGTCATGACACATTTATTTCCCATACTCAGAAGCTCAGTTTTCCTATCTTCACACCCCACCTTCGTGTTCGTTCCGATCACCATTGTCATGTTCGGCAACCAATTCTCGCTGTTTGCGCCAACTACTATAGCCACGCCGTCAAACGCACGATCGACGTCTTGGGACTGACTCGGCAGTCGTCGCTGGGTCTACCACCTCCTCTGCATGACCCTCTTCCGATGGTGTTCTGGTAGTTGGATTGTCATGACCTGTGTATTTCCCCTTTCGCTACTCCTCCCCAGTGTTCACTCGGCTTCGCCCCCCACCTCGACCTCTCCTCCTCTATGTCACCTCTGTTCACCCTTCCTCGTATTTCACCGAACAGGCATTCGCTGCTCACATCATTCGCCAGCAGGCACACCATCAAATCACGATCGACATCCCTATCCGGCATGATGGCTCATCAGTAACTCCATCAGCTTCTCGATCCAACCCCCTTTTGGTGTTCATATGAGCAGGGTGCATTCGCGGGATGTCCTACCCGTGTGTCATGTGGGACCAGCCCAGTAGATGAAGAACCCATGCAGGGCAGTGTATATGCGGGCCCCAAGACATGATTTCATACACAGGTGTCTTCGCCACCTGCACCCTCCGTCGTTTCATGTTCTCCCTCTTCTCTGATTCTATTGTATGTTTATTTCATCTATGTTGTATCATGACTGCGCACCCCTATCCAACCCTGACTCGTGACGGCCTCTTTCCTATTCACTGATACCTTACAAGCATTCAATATAAGTGGTTTACCTTCGCATGTATATTCCCCAGTTCAATTATCATGTGTCGTTCATCTTGTGCAAATTTGACCTTGCTGTGGTCATCGTCTTAAGCCTTCTCTTGGAGATTTCCATCTTCGACTAGCAGAGGACTTAGGCATCACTGGTGAGTTCTCATACTTCATCTTCGTTACCTTAGCCTTCGAACCATTTTCTGTGCTGTTGGCGAAGGGCTCCAAAGGAGCACCTTCGCCGGCGAAGGGATTGTCGATACTTAGACAGCCCTTCCGTGAGACCTTGCAGGTTACATCGTCAAGTGCCATGGGCTATTTCGCTACGACTGTAGATAGGGTGAGCCCCGTTCGGGCAACCCTCTTACCTTGTGAACATTCATTGGTTCATCTATTCGCCGAACGGCATACTTATTAACACAATTTATTCGGGCATTCGCTGTGTTCACTAATACACGATATTAACACCTAAAAACCAATCTTGACAATATCCTTTGTTCTTTCAACTCTATTACTTGGACCCACCAGCCTTTCCTCGTAGCACAGCAAGACCATATGTCCAGCCCCCTTTGTAGTCTCGTTGTTCTGTTTTGTCAGATATACTTTCCGACCCCTTGTTCTTTTTCCATTGTTCTTTACTCTACCCTGCACCCCCTTGTAGTCCTTTGTTCCCAAATAGTTAATTACCCCGTATGTCTATCCAACTTCCGCTTCCTCCAGAAGTTGCTTAGTACTACCCCATTACCTGTTGTCTCAGCTCTTTGTATAAAAGCCCCTCATGTATGCTCACTATCCTGCAATCATATAATCACCTTCAATACTTGATTTCCTTCACTCTATCTCCTGTTCTTAGCACAGTGAGTTTTGCAAGGCCTCTGTCTCTCTGCCTTCCGCCTTCCGCCTTCCACCTTCCAACCCAACTTCTGACTTCTGTTTAGTTGGATACTGTCCAACTTCTGACTCATGATCTGAAATACTTAGGACGATAGTTTATTGGGGGTGCAACACATAAGTTGAGGCTGTTGTCCTTTCTAGTTCTGACTTGCGGAAATCTCGATATGTAACAGTTATCTACTCTATTCTTGGCTTCATTCAGTACTTGCCATGTTGATGCTGTCAAGATTGGTTTTTAGGCATTAATATCGTGTATTAGTGAACACAGCGAATGCCCGAATAACTTGTGCGAATAAGTTTGCCATTCGGCGAAGAGGGTGAACCAATAAATGTTCACGAGATAAGAGGGCTGCCAGAACGGGTCTCTCCCTATCTACAGTCGTAGCGAAATAGCCCATGACAGTTGACAATGTAATTTGCAAGGTGCCACGGAAAGGTTGTCCAAGTGGCGACAATCCTTTCGCCGGCGAAGGCACTCCTTTGGAGCCCTTCACCGACAGCATAGAGAATAGTTCAAAGGCTAAGGTAACGAAGGTGAAGTACAAAAACTCACCAGTGGTACTCAAGTCCTCCTCTGGTCAAAGATCAGAATCTACAGGTGAGGGCTCAAGACGATGATCACAGTGAGGGCAAGTTTGCACAAGGTGGACGTATGATAATTGAACTGGAGAATATACATGTGATGTAAACTACTCATATCGAATGCTCGTATGGTAACAGCGAATAGGAAAGAGGCCGTCATGAGTCAGGGTTGGATAGGGGTGCGCAGTCATGATACAAATAGATGGAATAAACATACAATAGAACGAAAGAAGGGTGCAAACATGAAACAACAGAGAGGAAAGAGGGCGAAGGCACCTATGTAACGAAATACGCCTTGGGACCCACATATACACCACCCTGCACGGACTCTTCATCTGCTGGGTTGATCCCACACAGCCTACAGGTAGGACGTCCTGCGAATGCATCCCGGCCATATGAACACCTAAAGGGGTTGGATCGAGAAGGTGATGGGGCCAGTGATGAACCATCACGCCGGGTAAATGGTGTCGATCATGTTTGTTGTGATAAACGCAATTATTTCATTTCAAATCGTTTATATATAAAAGAAACTAATAAAGAAAGAAAGAAAAAAAAAAAAAAAAAAAAAAGAAACAGAAATTACATTTATGATAGATGTCGGCACAGACGACGATCACATGAATTTATGACATGCTATATTACTCATAGATCGGGTAATGTACAGGAGTTCGAGCGTCGACCACGTGCGGTCAATCAGGGACGGCGCGCCTATCAAGTGATGGCATTGGCCATGACGTCAACAGGCGCCAGGCCATAGGCACCGAGGGGTGCAGGCACCAAACACCGCAGAGAACAATAGACTGCGCAGAAGTATAGGGTGCTGTGGAGCGACCTGAGAAAGTCACCTGCAGTATACATATTCAATCAGCTGCCCCACAGAAAGGGCACAGAGACAGCGGCACCATCTCCAAGCCCAGCATATATGCTGGGCAGGGTAGACTCAACTGCATTTTTTTTCTATTTGAATCCCATGACACGTCTGACTGATTACTATCTTAACATCATGTGGACAGGGGCTTTGTATACTAGGTACAGATCTCTATTCCAAAGCCCAGACAATCCTAACACCATCCCCATCACCCCATGACTTTATGACTATCAATTAGTCACCTCTTAGTTACAAAGTAGTTTTTCGACCCATCCATCCAATATCTTGAACACTAGTAGTTACTATCAATATAGTATAAATAGCTAGTACAAATGTTTGAATGAAATCATCCAGAATCGATTATTCTGCCTCCTGAAATTATTGTAGTCTTGTTTGATAGCTACAAAGCTCAGATCTTGATAGTTTATTCCAAATCTTTGTCGAGGGTCTACTATCATTGTTTACTCTATACTACCTTAAAAGCGAATGCTTTTGATTTGACTATCCCTTGGATCAACACAGTTCTTTTGTCGACACGGTCACGTGACCCTCATTCATCAGTGCTGGACGCGCCTCGAAAGGCTTAGTCAGCACATAGAAGAGGGACGAACGCAGTGGTTTTAATCACTGAGCAATAGATTCTACTTGTTAAAAGGCACTAATTGACACCTTAATCCAAAAATGTTTGATGGCATGCCTGCTGGCAAACGATGCGAGCAGTGAATAGTCATTCGGAGAATGGGGCGAACAGCGAATGGAGGGAACGTAGAGGAAGAATGGTCGAAGGGTGGGGCGAACTCAGGTGAAGATGCAAGGGGAGTGACAAGGGGGAACGCAGAGACAGCAGGGTAAGGGAAATAGACAGGTCATGACTGATGCCTGAAAGAGATCAGGGTTAGTAATATATCTGAGCCCTGTTCCTTTCATTTGCCCTCCAGTTCATGGTATGTGGACTTAAATAAAATCAACATACCCTTGAAGAGAACAAAAGACATGTGTATCGGCATTCAGTGGGAGCTGGAATTGGATGGGTGCACCATAGGCTTGTCAGCGGGGTCAGTGGCCACATCCACCCGTCGACTAATTCCCTGACTACTGGTTCAAAAACATGGGAAACTGACCAGGTTTGCTAGCCTTATGTGCTTCTCGAGGGGTGTTTCACTGCCTGCCATGGCCCAGTGATGCCTGCCTTGAGCTAGGTGGGGAGCGAGGGGCATTGTGTTTGCCCACCTTAGCTTGCATGTGCTCTTGGTTTTTCTTCTTGTTATCGGCATCATGCTCATCTCATCCTCTGTTCTGACCATAGCCGCACCTAGAGTACCCCTGCTGCAATACTGTGCATCAAGCCATTCCTCTTTAATTATCTTGTGGGCTTCTTCTATGACACTCTTGTAAGACTCCCTGCCACCTCACTGCAAGTGATCATAGAGGCCAATCATGGCGTACCTCTCCAGGAAGTAGTCGGTTCTGTAGGGTTGCTCGCCGGGTGGTTGAGGCACATCGTAAGAGGCATACTTGTGGGATGGTGTGTGCAGGGACGGTGTTGTGCTGCCCAAGGGTTTGCGTGGGAGGTGGGTGCCATAGTATCCTGCCGCCATCACCCCAGATGGTGCAGTATATTGCTGATTCTCCGGGGAGGTGGCAACTGATGGTGAAATCACAGAGAACTGCAACATGGACTCCAATCCACTGAACGTGGCCGATACTTCAGACAGGCTGTCATCAGTGTTGCAATATGCTTTATTAGCCACACGGAAGCTCTGACCACCTAACCATGTGTCATACCCAGTTGGGGCCAGGCCAGGGTCGGGCCCCCCTGCATACTTGTGCAGCATAGATTGGTTGTGCCAATCCTGGAGTGTGGCATGCATGTCATTGTGTGTCTCTGGATTTGTCGTCATGTAGGGGCAAGCTAGCGAGATCTCGAGTAGGTGGAAGGGTATGCAACAGGTGAGCAGTTTTTATAGGATTGGGGGTCGAGACTTGTAACACCATCATGTGGGTTTCAATCTGCATGTCCAAGCCCAGCTTGCCCCACGCATTGTGGACAGGAACCATCTGCAGTCTGCATGTACGGTTGATGTACACCATCCTGCCATGCCATGTATGTACATATGGTGCACAGGAATGACACCAAATGTTACGACCATGCCACCCAACCATCTCCACCACCTCCGCAACTGTATGGGATCCTGCTTTGCCGGTCAAATAGGAGAAATTCCATGTATTTTCGAAATAGTGACCTTAAAATATAGCATACTGGTATTGCTATCATTGGGGATGAACTATTTAAACTTCCTCTAATTTCCTACCATTTCTTCGCCATTTTTAATGAAGTCTTTGGCTCAAAACACTTCTATTCTGTTGCAGCAGAGTTATGAATCCACATGTATCCACAACTCTGCTTATTCAAACTCCGACGCGCGCGAGCCTGAACTTGAGCCTATGGACACTTACGCACCCACAAACTCTGGCCAACCTACCGGTTCGGACTCAGCACTCTGGAAATAGCAATTTATTCCCAAGCCTCCACAACACAGTTTGTGCAATACAAACTCAGCCCAACCTATGCTACCATAGCAACAAGGCTATGCTAGGCTGTGCTGTGCCATAGCTACACTCACATTGGGTCCACAAGATACAACAATCTCTTGATAGTTTAGCTAAGAATCCCCCATGGTCACATGACTATCCCATGACCTCAAAAACAGCTCAAAGTCACCTGATCATCCACAGTCACCTGACAATCACCTGACCTCAAAGTCACCTGATTATCTACAGTCACCTGACAATCACCTGACCTCAAAGTCACTTGATTATCTACGGTCACCTGACAATCACATGACACCATCACATGACCTCAACCCAGCTTGAAGTCACATGACTTTCCTTCATCACATGATTCCCTTGTCAAAGACAAGGGCTCTCTAACCACCGAAGATATAGATCCGACTTCGTGTTTCATTGTATTTGTTGGTATGTATGGGCGTGTTTTTTACCGTATAAAGTGAATGCATACAATTTTGTAATACAATTTCTCCCTAAAGTAGTGATCATTGCCGATTTCATAATGCGACTTGTCAACAGGTCGTCTCCTTATGGCTCTCTATCTTATCTTTGCTCTTATTTGGCCTTGGGTACGCCCTGAAGTATGATGTCTTGACGCAGGCAGGATGAGAAATCACCCTTGTTGTGATAAACGCAACTATCCCATTTCAAATCATTTATATATAAAAGAAACTAATAAAGAAAGAAAAAAAAAGAAAAAGATCAAAAAAGAAACAGAAATGACATTTATAATAGACGTTGGCGCAGACGACGATCACATGAATTTATGACATGCTATATTACCCATAGATCGGGTAATGTACAGGAGTTCGGGCATCGACCACGTGCGGTCAATCAGGGACGGCGCGCCTATTGAGTGATGGCATCGGCCATGACGTTGACAGGCGCCAGGCCATAGGCACCGAGGGGTGCGGGCACCAAACGCCGCAGAGGACAATAGACTGCGCAGGAATATAGGGTGCTGTGGAGCGACCTGAGAATGTCATCCGCAGTACACATACTCAATTAGCTGCCCCACAGAAAGGGCACAGAGACAGCGGCCCCATCACCAAGCCCAGCATATATGCTGGGCAGGGTAAACTCAGCTTCATTTTTCTATTTGAACCCCATGACACGTCTGACTGATTACTATCTTAACATCATGTGGACAGGGGCTTTGTATACTAGGTACAGATCTCTATTCCAAAGCCCAGACAATCCTGACACCATCCCCATCACCCCATGCCTTTATGACTATAAATTAGTCACTCCTTAGCTACAAACAGCTTTTCGACCCATCTGTCTAATATCTTGAACACTAGTAGTTACTATCAACATAGTATAAATAGCTAGTACAAATGTATGAATGAAATCATCCAGAATCGATTATTCTGCCTCCTGAAATTACTGTAGTCTTGTTTGATAGCTACAGAACTCAGACCTTGATAGTTTATTCCAAATCTTCGTCGAGGGTCTACTATCACTGTTTACACTATACTACCTTAAAAGCGAACACTTTTGATTTGGTTATCCCTTGGATCGACACCGTTCTTCTGTCAACACGGTCACGTGACTCTCATTCATCAGTGCTGGACGCGCCTCGAAAGGCTTAGTCAGCACACAGAAGAGGGGCGAACATAGTGGTTCCAGTCACTGAGCAATAGATTCTATTCGTTGAAAGGCACTAATTAACATCTTAATCCAAAAACCCTCTCCGAAGCTGGCGTTCTAAAGGAGTGACAAAAAATTTTCTTGTCGAATGCCCCTGCTCTTGAACCTTCCGTATTATTTTTGATTCGTTACGTCCATTGGGAGTGACGGTTCTCCACCCATCGAGGATTCCAACATTCCGTGGAAAGTACCGTCTCTAATCCCTGTTGGCATGGCTGAGAAATGTAAGACGGCCGTCAGCATTTAAATTAAAAGGGGTCACCCTCCTCTGGTTTTACTTTTATCCGGTTGTGTGTTTTCGACAAGGGATCCTCTACGAATACTTTCCTCGCGCCATTTTAACGAGAATGCAGTCTCGAGGTAAATTGTTTTGTTGATTTGAAACCAATATCGTGTTGATGTGGACGAGTTCGTTCAGGTGACCCGTCTTCATTTGTTGATCAGAATGCGGAAGAACTTTCCCTGTTGACTGTGGTGGAAATCGTTGAGATGTTACCCGAGGTTAATTGGGTTGTCACAGGTTGAAGTGTTGAAGCTTGTATCGTTCTTGCCGACAGAACTCCAACAACGGGTGTTGGCGAGGAAGAAGGCTTTGGATAACGAGCTCTTGATGAAAATGCAGTTGGACGGTGAAGCTTCGAAGAAAAGAAAGCGGGAGGAAGATGAATCCTTTTATGAATCGAAATGATCCTTTGGGATTTCGTTGATGATAATCCCAAGTTTCTGGATCCCATTGATCTTCGAACGCAATTGGAGCGGTTGGGCAACTTTATAGATAAGACATCGAACAAATATGTGCAGCAGGCGGTTTGTTATCTCTGTGCGCGTCAAATGGAAAAAATCAAAACTCATTACAGTATGGTGGAGGATCTACCTTATCACGAAATGCTAAAGTCGACCAAACCTAATGCGCATCACCGTTTAACACACAATATGCTGTTACACACTTCCGCGTTGTCTAATGACAGACGATCCCTGTATGGGCGAGTATGTTTCGAGTTTGTGTTGCTCACCTATAAACCTTTACGAATTCTCTCCTCGCACCGTCTTAACGAGAATGCAGTCTCGAGGTAAACAGTTTTGTTGATTTGAAACTGGTATCGTGTTGACGTCGACGAGTTCGTTCAGGTGGCCCATGTTCGTTTGTCGATGAGAATGCGGATGAACTGTCCCTGTACGACAAAATAAACCATTTTATTCTGATGTCCTCGACCAAGGGCCACGCCGGAGATGCCGGTGTGGCCCTTGGTCAGTAACTCCATTACCTTTGACAAGACAAAACTCTTAGGCAGTTTTGGTGTACATAATTGATTTAAAAAAAAAAAAAAAACAGAGCCTGGCCAAATATCTCGAACGTCTTCGACAAGGGCCACGCCAGTGACACCGGCCTCTAGTAATCACATGAGCATGGGAGTTTCTTACATACTCTTAGCTTTACTGTCACAGAGCTGTGACTTTAACCCAATATAGCAATAGAACCTTCCACAGCCTTCCAATAGTTTCCAAACCTTTCCTGAAGCTTCTCTAAGCTTCCACAAGGGTCTTAACAGTAGTAGAAGCCTCTACAAGGTTCCTAGCAGTAGCTACATAAGCTAGATAGATGCAGTATAAATAGCCTGCAGTTTTAGCAGTGAATCAGCCAATACATCATCATCTACTATCCACGTACCTCGTGTGACTTGCCAAGCTTGCACAGCTTACTAAGCTGCTAACCCCAGCTAGGGTTATTACACTTACTTAGTGTATTAATTCTCAGTTAAGTAGTTGAATTTCTACTTAGCCACCCGGACTAACACTCCAGGTGAAATTCTGCAGAGTGGGTCTGACAATCGATTTCCTTGTCAATTAGCTCTCCAATACCCGAGACGAACTGATCAGTGACTTTCCTGTTCAGTGACTTTCACAAGTCACTTCTTAAACCCTAGTTGCTTGTTTATTGCAGTGCATTGACATTAATTGGGTCAGTCCACTTACAAACTCTCCTGTGAAGCCATTCCTATCTTTTTGGAATACTTGGATCCCGATAGTCATCCTCAAACCTACAGACTTTTAGTTTATTGCTCAGTGCTGCTAAGAAATGTATTGCCTTCCATCCGTATTAACTTGGACTAGTTTTTACGCAGATTGCAACCAAGGTACAAATATTAAATTATTTCCGGAGTTGTGCTGCAGCATTGTTTAATATTCTTTGAGTTTCGTATACGACACGTTCTGATAGACCAAAGTGTTAGCTCTGACACCAAAGTCTTGAAGGGTTCCAAAACAGCAACACCTCCGCGCCACCTCTGACTCTATTCCACAACCTCCGCATCCCATGACCTCAACCCCTTGCTCTCCAACACCCCTGATCAACTCTATTCATCGGCCCCCGTGCTCAACCCTTAGCACAGCAACATGCCAGTTCTGGTTCATCAGGACTTCTGTTTGTTCTGCGGTCCATTAGACTTATGTTCCTTTGTTATTTTTCCCAATGTTCTTGACTCTACCCTGCACCCCCTTGTGGTCCCCTTGTTCTGTATTAGTTACTTACCCTATATGTCTATCCAACTTCCACTCCCTCTGGAATTTGCTTAGTACTACCCTATTACTTGTTGTCTCAGCCCTGTGTATAAAACCCCCCCATGTATGCCCTCTGTTCTGCAATCAGATAATCGACTTTGATACATGAATCCCTTCACATTGTCTCCTGTTCTTAGTACAGTGAGTCTTGCAGGTTCTCTCTCTGCCTTCAATACTCTGTCTTCCACCTCTTCCAACCTCTGTTCTCCAATCTCCAGTTCTCAACACCCAGCCAAGATCGACTTCAAGTCCTCTCGACCTCCGCCTCATCCGATCTCCGGAATTCAAGTCCGAAATACCTAGGACGATAGTTCATCAGGGGCACAACACATAAGTTGAAGCCACTGTCCTTTCTAGATCCATTCTCCAGGATTTTCGATACATAACACCAAACTGCACCCAGGGACAGTGGACAGGACTGTGGCCCATGAATACACATACGGCTCCCATGCCACAATCTATTGAGTCTGCATATGGTGCAGAGCAGCCATCCAGCGGCTCCACATATGCACAGGAACTGTTATACCATGGTGCACTGGAACCATACGCCCACTGTAAGGACCCGGCCTTTGGCCGGTTACTTACTGGTACAACCTTTTTCCAAGCCCGAGCCTTGTGATACTCGTGCCTGAGTACTGTGATTCTAAGCCCGAGCCCGAGCCCAAGCCCGAG
Source organism: Gautieria morchelliformis (assembly GCA_015179125.1). Classification (NCBI taxonomy): domain Eukaryota; kingdom Fungi; phylum Basidiomycota; class Agaricomycetes; order Gomphales; family Gomphaceae; genus Gautieria; species Gautieria morchelliformis. The sequence goes on from WHVA01000267.1 coordinate 102,646, forward strand.
CTTATACCTGAGCTTGATCCCATGCCTGAGTCCCCTTAGTTACCTATCCTGTTCGATCATGCATCATTAGTATATTGACCTCGCCCTGATTCCCCTGTATATGCTCTCCCCTGACCATTACTCTCGCCCGTATATAAACCCCTTGTATACATCCCTACTCTTCAGTCTGTCAGACCCTCCAAGTGAAGTCCAGTGTCATGACCTGTCTACTTTGTATACCCAGTAACCTCGACACTCCACTTTTATGTTCTCCCTGTTCGCTCCTCGCCAATTGCGCCGAATGGTTATTTGCTTTCGCATCATTTGCATGTAAGATAGGGGACACCAGGAACCAACCACCCTTTACATAAGCGAGCAGGCCAGTACCAGCCGCCTTCCAACATCCTCAATTCCACCCACATACATTAAGTTCTGACTTATTTGAGTCCTACGAGTTTCTCTCAATATGTCTAGTTTGAATTTGTAGGAAAGGGTTTAGCTAAAGAATTCAGGGTAGCTGAGTTATATACTCTTGAAGTGCAGACTAAGAAATTTTTCCAAATACTTTATTTTGTGTTTTGGAACCGTGGGACACATTTTGTATTTCCCAACCGCAACATTTGGCGTGTCACGTGACATGATTTGTCAGCTTTCTCAGCGCTTGGCCGTTGGTGCTCAGTGACGGATGGCCATTCTGGGAGGTCATGTGCCACGTGACACAGCGAATTGGTCAAACATGCGCAGAGTCTAACATATTAGCAAGTCAATCAAAAGTATAGTAATTAGATACAAAATTTGCACTTCTCTATATCAAAATTGAATTATCTGGCACACTTTTTGAAAAATTGAGATCCAAGTCTTTCGATTTGGCGCATCACGTGATGTAGGCGCTCGCTTATGTCAGGGTAGTTGGTTCCTGGTGTCCCCTATCTTAGCAGCGCTGCCTGGACTCGATCAACGCCTTCTCCCTGACTCGATTGTCCATCACAGGTCCCCTCACCTCCCTGACTCGCACCCTGTCAGATGCTCCCCTGATCGAATGGCGCAACTCATTTATTTCCTACACCCAGGTATCCCTATTATGCATTTTCCCAGTCCTCCTCTATGTTCGCATGGCTTTGCCCTCCCCTTGGGCCACGGCTCTTCAATGATCATTCTATTTCTCCCTTCGCCGCATTTCACCGAATAACCATTCGCTGCTCGCATCATTCGCCAGCAGGCACACCATCAAAACACGATAGACATCCCCTACCCGGCATGATGGCTCGTCACTGGCTCCATCAGCTTCTCGACCCAACCCCTTTAGGTGTTCATATGAGCAGGATGCATTCACGGGATGTCCTACATGTAGGACGTGTGGGATCAACCCAGTAAACGAAGAGTCCGTGCAGGGTAGCGTATATGCAGGTCCCAAGACATGATTTCATATATAGGTGCCTTCGCCACCTTTACTCTCCGTTATTTCATGTTTGCCCTCTTCTCTCACTCTATTGTATGTTTATTCCATCTATTTGTATCATGACTGCGCACCCCTATCCAACCCTGACTCATGACGGCCTCTTTTCTATTCGCTGATACCTTACGAGCATTCAATATAAGTAGTTTACATTCGCATGTATATTCTCCAGTTCAATTATCATACATCCATCTTGTGCAAACTTGACCTCACTGTGACTATCGTCTTGAGCCTTCTCCTGTAGATTTCTATCCTCGACCAGAAGAGGACTTAGGCATCACTGGTGAGTTCTCATACTTCATCTTCGTTACCTTAGCCTTTGAACTATTTTCTGTGCTGTCGGTGAAGGTATTGTCACTACTTAGACAACCCTTCCATGACACCTTGCACGTTACATCGTCAAGTGCCACGAGCTATTTTGCTACAACTGTAGATAGGGCAAGCTCCGTTCGGGCAGCCCTCTTATCTTGTGAACATTTATTGGTTCACCTATTCACCGAATGGCATACTTATTCGCACAAGTTATTCGGGCATTCACTGTGTTCACTAATACACGATATTAATGCCTAAAAACCAATCTTGACATCCAGGAGACTAGTGTCCGGTTTTTGCGGTGGGTTCTTTGTTGCACCACCAACGTCAGCATCCCCGACAGTGTCTGAGGCGGCGAACCTCGATACTTTAGCATTTAGGCTGCAAGTATCTATCACAAGCAGTGAACAGCAAGGGAACATTTCCGTGTGATTATGTTAGCACCTGTGAGAATGAGAACAGAGGATCGCCATACCTCGGTCTTCCACAGTAAGTGACTACAAGCTTCTGATATCAACAACAGCCATGGTGCCACCCGTGGGCTCAGTAGCACCTGGAAGTGCCACACTCGGCGCTAAGGTGGCACAGACTCTCCGACCAAAATAATACGATACTCAATTGTCCATGGTGCATATCGTCGTATTCAGGAGCCATGGACTTTACCATGAAGATCTTGACAAGAGGAGAGTGTTAAGAGTAACATTGCCATAGGTGACAGTGCATCGATAGTGAGACTCCATTTATGGCTAATAAAAACGAATTCTGGGTCCTAGGAATATGATCAGTGGAGTGGGCTGTACAAGTTGTCCGACTTGTCCGAGGATACCAAATTTCATGAAGGCTATGAGGCCCCGTAATAAGAAATTCCAACACCAGCCGAATATGAAAAAATGGCAGTGCATCTTGGCCCCACCTTGGGTTACTGTATGGCAAAGAAAAATAATAAGTATTGAATTTTGAACTCACCGTTGCTGCTGCATTGGATTAATTATGGACCTGCATGCGCAGCGCATGCCTGCTGATAAATTTTGTGTTTATTTAGGCGATCCCACATACTTACTTCTAAATGGAGCAGGCCGCACCTAAGTTTGGGTGCAGCCTATCACACTCAACCTTGACTGAGTCCCTAAATAGTATGCCAGAATGCCTGACGCGAACAGATGTTGGTCTTAAATCATAAGTCTTGATCATAAGTAATGCATGGCTCAGGCGTACGGTCAAGACGAGATGATCAAGCTTAGCAGAGAGTCGAATGTTGTGATAAACGCAACTATCCCATTTCAAATCATTTATATATAAAAGAAACTAATAAAGAAAGAAAAAAGAAAAAAGATCAAAAAGAAACAAAAACGACACTTATGATAGACGTCGGCGCAGACGACGATCACATGAATTTACAACATGCTATATTATCCATAGATCAGGTAATGTACAGAAGCTCGGGCATCGACCACGTGTGGTCGATCAGGGACGGCGCGCCTATCGAGTGATGGCATCGGCCATGATGTCGACAGGCGCCAGGCCATAGGCACCGAGTGGGTGCGGGCACCAAACACCGCAGAGGACAATAGACTGCGCAGGAATATAGGGTGCTGTGGAGCGACTTGAGAATGTCATCCGCAGTACACATACTCAATTAGCTGCCCCACAGAAAGGGCACAGAGACAGCGGCCCCATCACCAAGCCCAGCATATATGCTGGGCAGGGCAAATTCAGCTCCATTTTTCTATTTGAACTCCATGACACGACTGACTGACTACTATCTTAACATCATGTGGACAGGCGCTTTGTATACTAGGTACAGATCTCTATTCCAAAGCCCAGACAATCCTAACACCATCCCCATCACCCCATGACTTTATGACTATAAATTAGTCACCCCTTAGTTACAAGCAGCTTTTCGACCCATCTGTCTAATATCTTGAACACTAGTAGTTACTATCAACATAGTATAAATAGCTAGTACAAATGTATGAACGAGACAATCCAGAATCGATTGTTCTACCCCTGAAACTGCTGTAGTCTTGTTTGATAGCTACAGAGTCCAAATCTTGATAGATTACTCCTGATCTTCGTTGAGGGTTCATTATCACTGTTTACTCTATACTACCTTAAAAGCGAATGCTTTTGATTTGGTTATCCCTTGGATCGACACCATCCTTCTGTTGACAAGGTCACGTGACTCTCATTCATCAGTGCTGGACGCGCCTGGAAAGGCTTAGTCAGCACACAGAAGAGGGGCGAACACAGTGGTTCCAGTCACTGAGCAATATATTCTATTTGTTGAAAGGCACTAATTAACATCTTAATCCAAAATCGAATTCGTTTGCCACCGAATTGGTGATGTTTAACCTTCCGAGTTGACTACATCATGGCGAAAACACTGTGTCGCTTATTGACGCGACGTACAGGCTGTGAGAGGTATGTTCTCATCTCAGGCGCCAGTGATGATAATTCACTCACCAGTTAACCACGCCCCATATCCATAGTGATAGCATCACGCTTTTCGTGTTGTACCATAAAGTGACACGATGACGATCACTGCCGGCCAAGAATTTCCCTGGCAAAAGCTCTGCTCTGGACCAACTTGTCCATCCACAGCGCCCAGATCGGGGATTCGGTGCTTCCACGCATCTAGGTAACATTCAGACATCTGGAGCAATACCCGATATCGTCGACGACCTTGCAGGCAAGTTTTTTGGGAAGCTGCCCCGGCAAGACTAGACCTGGTTCGGGCAGTTGCCGGTACCGTCATACCAGGTGGTCGAGCATGCTTGTTTCCCGCCCATCGTCTAACATTTCCCTGTCGTAGTATATGCCATTGGCTGGGAATTTCATGCCGATAGAGAGCATTATCACGTTTCTACAACATCTGACTTATCAAGTTTGCCATTTCCTTCTCAGTCGGGGATGTTGTCCTGATGCACGGTAGATATCACAGTAAGTAGATGATTATCTCTTGCTAAATCGTCCATCATTTACTCGAACTCGCAGATCCATGGCGTCGTTGATGACTTCGAAGATCTCACTCACCGTCTGTCCCTGTCCACAGGAACATGCCGTTGATCCTTGAGAGGGACCACGGCGAGCAGAGAGGAGAATCTGAGAGGACGAGCCCAGACGCAGGGACGAGCGCCGACAGACGATGAGGGGCAAACCCATCGAGCATCCCTACTTAAATGCCGCGAGATCCAATTTCGTGAGCATTTATATAGGGATGCTGCACGCACTATTCCAAGGTGGCCACCGGAATCGTCACGATATCTCACCAATCCCGGTTCGAACGAGTCGGTAGGTGTATCAAGCTCGCAGGTGAGATTTCTCCAGTTTCGTCTGTTGCAGATGACGCCGCGATTGGTCTCCCGGGGTAGCGATGAAGGGAATATCTCCAGCCCTCGCAAAGCCAAACCATCATTGCCCTCCGTGGACTTTGCTTGCGAGTTACCAGTATTACGACTGGTGATGAAGGTACCTCTCGGCATCCATCTTCCAGAGCCCGTCTCCTGACACGTTTACCTCGGTCCCCGAGTATGTAACCATTAGTTGTACAATCGTGTGGATGGGAAATTTCAGAATCGTGATCGTGGAACCACTCTGGAAGGGAGATTAGTGGAAGTGTAATCGGTGGGCACACCGGATTTCTCAGAGTGTATCGCCTTGAGAGATCAGCTGCACCAAGAGATGGCAGGTAAGATTCAGAAAGCTCTTTTATGCCCCCAAGGTGTGGTGAGGAAATATTGTACTAGTGTCATCTAGCTCTCACACGTTGTTACCCCGAAGAATATCTGCTGCGGTGGTGATGGGTATATATATGCATTGTTGATACCTGGAGAGTTGATGCGCAGCTCTCCTTGAATGCATTGAGGATCAACATCCCATTACTCTTGGACGGGAACGGCGAGTATCTGAGGGGCGGTTATTCCACCCTGGTATATCCTTTTAGGCTGTAGGACAAGGCTCGGCAACGCAAGGACCGTGAGTGGTGCCGTGTTGGTGATCCGGATCGTCCCGATATTCTCACTAATCCCAATTCAAGTTGTAGCCTGTAGTGTAGGTGCTCCAAGTTGCGTGTATCGTTGCACTGCCGGACGACGCGTTGGTGCCTGATGCGTCGATGCATTTCCAGACGACGCGTTGGTACCCCACGTGTCGATGCACTGCCGGACAACGCGTTGGTGCCCCGCGTGTCAATGCACTGGCAGACGTGTTCGAGACGACGCGTTGGTGCCCCACGTGTTGAGACACTGCCCGACGACGCGTCGATTGGAACCAGAACAAGCTTCAAAGTACCATCGCATACAGAATTTGTGTTGTACTTATGTTATTTTGATAACTCGCGAATTCAAAGTGGCCAGCGATTTGACAAAAAACAATTTTTTTATAGGCGTGCAAGGTGCGTGTATCGATGCAGATGACGCCTCGATTGGAGCTGGATGGAAAAAAACTGCTAAGTACGACCGCTCATGGACCGTCTGCGTGGTTTCGTAAGAAGTCAGGATCATAAGGTTTGATGGCTCCGAGTCGGGTCTTCCAAAGACACCACGAGACACGTACTAATTTATCATGTACTGTATAATATCGTCAGCGTCCGATTGTCCACAGGCCAGCAGCCTCACGGCGGCGAACAGTGCCATAATTTAGTTCTCAATATTGCTTGACATTTACACGTGGGGGATCTATAATGGCAGCGCATAGCTTCGACTAATATGACTTAGCAAGCTTCTAAATGGCTTAATCCAGTGCAACGCGTACTATTGTTCATACAAAGAAGGCGGATAATCAGGTCTGATCTAATTCACTCTTTGTCTGCCTGATTAGATCGCTTCTCTTCATACATATATATAAGACTGGGGCTATCTTCAAAGATTCTTCGTCCCACCACTTTTCCCCAGTCGTGCCACCTCGAATCCCATTGCCAACTCCTAGCCATGAACCATTTACAGCTACCTGGCTTGTCTGACCTCCACCTTACCTACGACGGCAACGCAGCGCTCGCAGCGGCGGATCGCCGCTACCTAACACTACCACCTCTGAGGCCTCAGCCACGCCCAGTCACTCCGCCGCCGCCCATCCCCGCCCCACTACCGCGGCTACAGCCTAGGCGACGCAGGGCCACCATAAACCCGCCGCCGATCGCCGCCACAGTCCCGGCTCAAAGGGACCATCGACGTGGAGGGTCAAAGGCGAAGGCCAAAGTCAAGGCGAAGAGCCAAGGCCGGGCAGCTCGCGGGGGCAGTAGCCCTCGCAAAACCATACAACATTGTACCTCCATGGACGCGGAGCTCAATTTGAGCTCAGAGCAATGGAGGATTTCCATGCCGCTGGTCAATACAAGGGACCACGGCGAGCAGAGACGGGGGAGAGGCGGAGGCACGGGACGCCGCGCTCGTGGGAAACTGGTCGTCCACCAGTATGAGTTCGTTAAGCAGCCCGATGGCTCGCTTGTGCGGAGCCAGTGGATCTCGTGAGGTGACTTTTATGTAGGGATATTACAAATGGTGGGCACCCGAATCGTTACGATCTCTCGCAAACCCTGTTCTAACGAGTCGGCAGGTGCACCAAGCTGGCAGGGTCGCGTATGTTTGCGGATGGCCGCGATGATCTCCTAGGGTAGAAGGGAAATTCTGTTTCGAATGTCGGATATTGTACAGTATCTACATTTCTATCTATTCGGGCTGTATATCATTGGTTCCGATATTTTTCGTGCACGAGCCATTACCGGGTATCCCTCATGAGTTTTGGATCTGTCAGCCCTGGAAGGATAAGTAACGTTATTCGGCGGAATTTACCGCGTTCGCACGGTAAATTCAGAGCACGCGCAAATGCGGAATCAAACCGGCTGGCGGCGCTGTATCCAGGATAGTGCTCGGATACTTGCTCCGTTAGCGCTCGGTCGTTTCGCGCAGGCCATTCCGGCGTAAAGTTCGCATGTGGGTGATGGATGCTTGACCAGTGATTGCACAGAGGATTTACCGCTGTTATATACTATATATCCTTTCTGTGTTGTCTTTCTTTTATATTATACAAGGCTTGAGAGTAATCTCAAAATCCTTGCCACACACTAGAAATAATGAACATGATGTGTGCCAGGCTGTGAGTGCAACAGGATGCCTGTCAGGCTGTGAGTGTGCTAGAAATAATCAGCCTTTATACAAGGCTTGAGAGTAATCTCAAAACCATTGCCAAGGTGGCACTCACCCAGATTGGTCACCAGCGCCGTGCGGGCTGCAAGCTGCGCACCGGCGTCCCACCCGACGCTGGTGCGGCCCCAGATTGGCCACCAGCGCCGTGCGGGCTGGAATCTGCGCGCCGGCATCCCACCCGACGCTGGTCCCCAGATGGGCCACCAGCCTGCACGGAGCTGCAAGTTGCGCGCCGGCGTCCCACCCGACGCTGGTGCGGCCCCATCTTGGCCACCAGCGCCGTGCGGACTGCAAGCTGCGCGCCAGCGTCCCACCCGACGCTGGTGCGGCCCCAGATTGGCCCACCAGCGTCGTGCGGGATGGAAGCTGCGCGCCTGCGTCCCACCCGACGCTGGTGTGGCCCCGAGCTGCGAGCCGCGTCCCACCCGACGCTGGTGTGGCCCCCAGATTGGCCACACCAGCGTCAGCGTCGTGCGAGCCGCGTCCCGACCAAGTGTCTCCCAGCACCAGCAGCAGAAGAGCGGTGAGAGGTGAGCAAGGTCCGCGTAGACTCGTCATGGCAGAGAGCGGTCACGTGCACGCATCGCGGGATAGTCCGCGGGCGTCAAGGCGCCGCGGCACCAAAAAGGCCGGTAAATTTGGCGACATAAGTATCCGTGAAATATTTGATAGCCTATGACGAGCCGGACACGGGTGTCTGATTATGCAATCAGCTCCTTTCGCTGCGACCACCATCATGCTCATTCACTCGTCATCCTTTCTACTAGTTCAACTCTCTCATGTCATGTCATATTCGGGACCATGCTCTGCCCTAGTATACCCTCTATGACTTCGGACACTACCGTCAAGCACCACCATGGCCCAGGACGAGAAGCTGAGCACGACTACTTCGAACGAGCTCCATGGATGATATCTCACGAGCCAGATTCGTGCTCATTATCTTCTCTGACTTCAATGTTGAAAATGTGACGAAACTATGCAGCGAGGTTGGACCGGGGGGCCCATCGCTGACAATGCAACTTCACCTTCGCCCCACTGTACGAACCTTCAAAGCCTTGCTACTTCTAAGAACCCTCAACCCTCCTCGACATGGTTCGAATACGCAAGAAGCCTATTCGGCTCTAGCTCGAAAGATAAATATCGCCCCTGGAGACCGTGCCGCTGCCTCTAAAGAGGCTCGTGAATCGCTCCAGAGTGACAATGCTGGACTTGATTCAAGAAGGGTCAAAGCGACAGGCGACCATATTTGCAATGTCCGACCTGACTGGGAGGCACTCGTAATGAAGCAGATCCTTCTGAATGGGCACGATGACAGGGCTAAGGAAGGCATGGGCTCCATATCGAGAAATAATGGGCGACGCGTGCTGTCCCCGTCATTACAGCGATGCTGCGATGGTCGAGCTATTCCCAAACTCGTGGGGTCATCCATTGGAAGCCATGGGAGGCGGTGTTGACACGTAAGAGGGCACATGAAGTGGCAGAAGCATAATCTCATTGTGAGCCACGGTGTCACGCGTCAATTATATTTCTTCGCGTCAAACCCTGCATTTTCCACCAAGCAACACATGTCTCCGCTCGCGTGGTCCCAGATCGCACTCTGGCAGTGACTGTGGGTACAATTCTAAACCTGTCGTTCGGGAGGAAACTCCTTGTACTGCTCCTGTCAAGGTCGTTGCGACAGGGGCGCTGTGAACGCCGTCAGCCAATACATTACCACGCCTACCCATCAAAAGGTTGTGACCTCTGCTGCTGGTCGTTTCTCGAGTGTCCAACAGTTATGATACCGAGGACTGTCCTCAACTACAGCGTGTTTGAGTCTCCTTGGGCCTCTTCGATGCTTTCCTCGGTCGGATTCATGTCTCTGATCGACGGTTAGCCGAATTTTGCGTTCTGAAACCCATCAGACCCTCTACGTGAAATCTGGGAGACTGGTGACCTGTTTTTGCGGTGGGTCCTTTGTTGCACCATCAACGTCAGCATCTTTGACAATGTCTGAGGTGGTGATCCCCAAGATTTTAGCATTTAGGCTGCAGGATATCTATCACAAGCAGCGGACAGCAAGGGAAGATTTCAACATGATCATGTTATCACCCGTGAGAATGAGAACAGAGGATCGCCGTACCTCGGACTTTCACAGTAGCTTACTACAAGCTTCTGAGATCAACAACAGCCATGGTGCCGCCTAGGGCCTCAGTAGCACCTGGGTGCCACACTCAGCCGCACAGCGCAGGTGGCACAGAGTCTCCGAATCAAAAAGAGTAGGGGTGCATATCGTCACGCCCATGAGCCATGGACTTTACTATGAAGATCTTGACAGGAGAGTGTTAGAGCAACATCGCCATAGGTGATGGTACATCGAAAATGAGACTTTATTTGTGGCTACTAAAAACAAATTCTGGGTCCTAGGCATATGATCAGTGGAGCGGGCTGTACAAGTTGTCCGACTTGTCCGAGGATACCAAATTTCATGACGGCCATGAGGCCCCGTAATAAGAAATTCCAACACCAGCCGAATATGAAAGAATGGCAGTGCATCCCTGCCCCACGTTGGTTTACTGTATGGCAAAGAAAAATGACAAGTATTGAATTTTGAACTCACTGCTGCTGCTGCAATGGGTTAATTATGGACCTGCATGTGCAGCACATGCCTGCTGATAAATTTTGTGTTTATTTAGGCGATCGCACATACTTATTTCTAAATGGAACAGGTTGCACCTAAGTTTGGGCGCAGCCTATCACACTCAACCTTGACCGAGTCCCTAAATAGTATGCCAGAATGCCTGGTGCCAACAGATGTTGGTCTCAAATCATAAGCCTTGACCATAAGTGATGCATGGCTCAGGCGTACGGTCGAGACGAGATGATCAAGCTTAGCGGAAAGTCGAATTCATTTGCCACCGAATTGGAGAGCAACCCGGCCGCAAGAAGAATGTCCACGGACATGTCGGTGGACCGGTCCATGGACCGTCCGTGGACCACCTAACCCTAATATTAGTCATACAGGGATGCGTGGTGGTCGACACATGCCACCAGGTACTCTTGGAGTATTCACGCTCTTTGCTACCCTGCTAGAGTTCTCTATCGATACGTACCCCGAGGTCGCGTCATGTGCGAAGACTGTCGTGGATTACATCATGGCCTTGCTCCTCAAGTCCCCGTTCACGCATCTGCAGGCACCATCTCTGTTCCTGCTGCCGCAGCTAAGCAGATCTTCGTGCTATGTGTACAGCTCATGGTCTTGTGTCACATCTTTACAGCCAGCACCATCGTTGAATCCTCTAACACCCTCGTTGTCACCTGGGGTCGACACACGACAGCGCCGGTCTTCTGACCGTTTGTCCCCTCCGTCTCCTGATCACAAGGTGCAGCCATATATATCACCACAGAAGACACGTCAAAAATCTTCGGACAACGTCACGGTGTTCACCACCTCCACTATCTCCGAGCCGCAGTAATGCACCATCGCAAAGCAGTGATATATCTCCAGTATGCATCATGGAGGCACTGGTGGAGGACATGGTCCGGCTGCGTACGCGTCGAGAAGGTGCCTCTCGCCGTTTCCAGGAAACTGACGATCAAGGTTTTTCCATAATTTATCAGTATTGCTGTAATACAGCTGAGAGAATATTGACGACCAACTTTTGATAAGCTTCCCTAAAGTTTCTACTTATTGGGGTCTTGACAGTAAAATGAATATCGTACTCAGGGCCGTGCATGTGTACGTGTCGGCAGAACCTGCATATGCCCGGTAGCGCCACTTGTGCTTTTCAACTACTACTTGTAATCAGAGGCCACAGGTTTCCAGCCTGACACGCATATGACGCCTCTTGACACTTACTCCACTTGTACACGTCTCTATGCTGCCTAAACCCGTACGCACGCCAAGAGACTCCTTCCCAACAACGCGCGATACAGCAGAAAGCATGTGGTGTTGCTTAGAGGGAGCTCAATGTGGGCGGTATGGGGCGTAGCCACTCGACTGCGAGTAAGATGGCTTGTGTTCCGGCTGCTCGGGCACCACAAGAAGTGAGGGGCTGGAGTCTGATAAAGTGCGGGTAAACGAGGCCGAGAGCCCCTGGTGTGATGATCTGGACAGGGTACGCACCAGACACGTGTAAATAGACGTGTCTTCGACAAGGAATGAGGTATTGCACTCGCCCTTGACATGTGCATCTATACCGCTGACCCAGTTCTCCTTCTCCTTGTCCCGTAGGCGTAGCTTCACGCTCGCGTTCCTCTTCTTCCCGGTTCTTTCTAGCCATCTGAGCATCCTCTTTGCGCTTTTCTTCAATTGGTGTGTCTCGCGCGCACAAGAGGCCTCACACCTGGGCCAGCACATTGACTGGCTGAGCTGCCCACGGGTCCTGAAAGGTATGTTGGAACGGTCTGGATGCAGGGTGAGGGCTGGAGATATTCTCCTGGACAGATCGTGTGATGAGAAAGTGAAAGGACAGATATGATGGACTGTGCGTGCTCTGCCGTAGGTTTGTTCCCCAGAGCATCATTCAGAAGGGTGTCGTTGGTTGGCAGCGTTGCCTCCAAGGCGTCTGGTTGTGTGTTGTCCTGCACAATGTACTCAAAAGATAGTTGAGGGACATCATCAGAGCTGGTGCTGATACTGTTCATGCTAGAGCTCATGGTAAGGATGGCGGGGGTTTCTGCTGCGAGTGTAGGTAGTTCTTGTAGTGTGCTCATCGTGAACAACGCTTTGCCAACCACCAGGGATCAAGGCGCGGTCAAGGTCGTGATTTCAAACACTTCATCTCGAGGCTACCTTACCGATAAGTAGATGGGTTAAAATGAGAAGGTCGTCAGAGACGGCTCCCACATGCAGAAGGGCAGACAAAGATGGACAGGGGGATGAGAGAGGGACGGCCCCAGGAGAAAAAGCAACGGAAATACAGCCAAAGAAAGCAAAAGGACGTCAAAAAACGCCATAAGTAGTCGTTTGCTTAAGAGATGTAATTACTAGTTATACTATATTAGGAAATACCACATCACATAATCATTGTGGCGACCATGCCTCTTCGTGGGTACTATGGTAATTTGAGGGCGTCATTGGGTTAGTGGGTCCATGGGTGTGTCCAGGGACCAGTCCGTGGACAAACTTGACTACATCATGGTGAAACCCCTGTCCCTTATTGATGCGACGTACAGGGGGCCGTGAGAGGTATGTTCTCATCTCAGGCATCAGTGATGATAATTCACTCACCAGTTAACCACGCCCCACATCCATAGTGATAGCATCACACTTTTTGTGTGGTACCATAAAGTGACACGATGACGATCACTGCCAGCCAAGAATTTCCCTCGCAAAAGCTGTGCTCTAGACCAACTTGTCCATCTAGTGCCTGCACTGGGGATTCGGTGCTTCCACGCATCTAGGTAACATTTAGACATCTGGAGCAATACCCGATATCGTGGATGACCTTGCATGCAAGTTTGTGTTGGGGTCAGGGTCGGTAAGCGTTGAAAGCAGGGCCAAGTAGGTTAGGGGAAGGATTTATCATTGACTAGTAAAATAGTATTACTGGCCTCGGTCAAGTTTGACCAAGGCCCTATATCTACTCGCTCCACAGTTGCTAACCCCTCAGTGAACTGACCCTTCACTGAGGTACGTGCCCCCGCCCCATTATGCGTCCTAATGGTATACTTACTATATTGTAGATTTCATCCCTAATAGCACTGTGCATAACTGCTACAGTTTGTTGGGAAGCTGCCCTAGCAAGACTAGACCTGGTTCGGGCAGTTGCCGGTACCATCATACCAGGTGGTCGAGCATGCCATCAGCAAAATGGCGCGGACGTGGTATGAGCTTATGTAACTTGTCAGTCTACAACAGGAAATTCGTGCCTACCTATGTAATTACAGGGATATGTTATTCTTTATACCACTTGTGATATATATATAGGCGTTTTAGTGATGTTATCAGACTAATCAAAGTCTTTCCTGCCGTTGTAACTCAATTCAAGACAGATACTCACCGTGTTCCTGTCCAAGAGTAATCACCGCGTTTTGGCAGTTGAAATTCGGTTTGAAAGTAAGTATTAGTCAATGTGGCCGGCCATAAGCTGCCGGCTGACGCGCATGTATATTTACCCTACCAGACCTTCACATATGGCATCTATTTGCAGGCTATGATTGCTTCCAAAAGGGATCCACCTGATGCATCTAGACCGGCCATTCGAACCGAGAATAACTGATACATACGCTATCCAACTGTATCTAGCAGACTGCTCTATTGGTTGTTCGAGTGCCTCGGCCTGCTTCTGTAAGGCATCGACCAGATGGATCTAGACTGGGCATTCGAACCCGAGAATAACTGATACCCACATTATCCAACTGTATCTAGCCGACTGCTCTATTGTTTGTTCGAGTGCCTTGGCCTGCTTCTGTAAGGGATCGACCCGATGCATCTAGACCGGGCATTCGAACCCGAGAATAACTGATACCCACATTATCCAACTGTATCTAGGCGACTACTCTATTGTTTGTTCGATCGCATCAAAACAAACGCCAGTCCATATAAAGAGATCATACTACTCAACGCACGTACTACTATACTAACTTCGTACGGTTTAAGCAGTACTAAACTCTGCTTAAACCGTATGAAGTACGGGTCTTATATAACGTCTCTCTTTGCCTCTTGCCACCATCCCCTGCATCGCCACTTGATCAAGCCGGCCTGCAGCTTGTGAGCATGTCACAGCAACATTTCCATGTCACTGCCACCCATCGACAGGTGAGTACTGCTAGCTTTGGCGAGACAGCCATCATATACCAACTTATAGTATATGCCTCAGGGGTCTTCGTCTGTCCGCCGCGTATTGTGCACATGTGTCGAATGTCGTGCATTCCCCAACAAGGATCAGGATGGCTGTTTCGTCACACAGCGCCAGAAGCAGAAACATGAAGAGAAGCAACTAACTCTGCCCATTAGCTGTCGAGAGAACCGTCGGATCTCACCACTGGAGAAATATAATAGAGGGAGAGGCAGAGGCAGAGGGGCTATATCTGTCAAACGTGCACTTCACACTGGTGGATCACAGGTCGCAGGGCCATCCCAACTCAACACTCATCTCCAAGAAGATGAGGACTGTAAGTTTCTCCTTTCATCTGTCTCATATTGTACTTATACGGGCATGTTCGAGTTAGATGATGAAGCACAACTGGTCCCTGAGGTCTCCCAAGCCGAGTCAAAATTTGATTCAGATGGACTAATGGTACATTCTAGTTTGCATCAAATACCTAGACATACGCTAATTTTACACTTCTTCAGGATGTGGGTATTGGCAATTGTGTCCATGAGAGTGCTGGCAAAGAAACCCCGATGGAGACCCTGGCTTCTGGTTACTCGAGCGCACAAGACCCCAACTTGCCGGCCATGGAACTTAACACTGTGTTTGAGGATGAAGAGGATGAACCCTCACGTGATCTTCCTGATGATTATATCTGGATATATGCCGAGAACCCCATGGCATCTCCAGCAGCGTCGAACTCTGACGTCGAATCTCTTTCACAGGCAGACTCTCAACAGCACACAAAATCCGACACAGCATCATTGCAATCACCATCTAGTGGTGCAGAGCCAGGGAATGTCAAGGCTGACCCCTGGCCACTGGCACTGGCAAGTTCAGCTCCTGTCCTCAACACAATGGACTCGTTCTCAGCATCCAACGAACATTGGTATATCCGTATAATTTTTCTCCTTATAGCTTTTCTTCTCACTAAACACCACCTGTCATTCCGCGCCTGTGGGATATTATTGTGGAGTTTGCGCATGGTCTTCATTTTAGTCAGCTGGATATCTGAGGAGAACTGCATGCCGACTATGCTAGGGACTGTGTTCACCCATCTAGGACTCACTGATCGTTTCACCCTCTTAATAGTTTGCCCCAAGTGTCGCACTGTGTCTGGGAAACCAGTGGCTGTTCCCAAATCCGAGGAAGAAGCCATGTGTTCTCAATGCCAAACATGGCTCTACCACCAAATATCCTCCTCGTATTTTGACCTTGGTCCAGACAAACGACCAAGCGTGAAGAAGCCTGTCAAGCCTAAAGTTGTCATGCCCTTTGCTTCTCTCAAAGACCTTCTTAGCGAATTACTTGCACGTCCAGGAATGGAAGACCAACTTGATGCCTGGCATGAGCAGCCAGCCACAGAAGGCACATACAAGGCCATTTGGCATGGTAACATCTGGAAGACGATATGCGATGCTGATGGGAACCTCTTTTTTGGGCCTCGTAAGGACGACGAGTTACGTATTGGGGTGGCTTGTGGCCTTGACTGGTACACTGTATTCTCTACTGTTATCAAACATTTTATGCAGGCTTCTCAATGTGATCTAGGTTCCAGGCCCGCCGTGGCTATTTCTCCCCAAGTCACTCATCAGGCGTAGTTTCTATGGCCTTGGCAAATCTGCCATGTGAGATAAGTAAATTTTTTTGATATTGCTTGATTGTGCTAAAATAAGGTCTCCAGATACCATGTCGAGAATATGTTCATCCCGACATTCACTGCCGGGCTGACTGAACCTACAGCCGACCAACTTCAGCACCAGGTGAAGTTCGTGGTCGACGAGTTGCTCCGACTGTATACCCATGGTGTTATAATAAAAACTCCTCGGTTTCCTAATGGTAAGTGATATCTCATATAGTTTGTCTGTACTCATGCCACACCAGGTTGCCTAGTGCGCGTTGTTTGCATTGCTCTCGTTTGTGATCACCCGGAAGCGGTCAAGATGTGTGGGTCAGCTGACAAGGGTCACAATCAACTGCCATGCACACACTGTCAGGTCCCGAAAGAAGACCTGTTCTCAGATGAGGCATTGTGTGATGGTGAGTATGTGCTTGTTTCTGGTTCATGCAGGGTGCTATGATACATCACAGGATATCACGAGCATGATACTAAAACACATATTAGGCAGGCATACAAATACACCACCTTGGATACAGATTCTGAGCGTGAAGACTTCTTCTCTAAGTATGGGACGAGGTGGTTTGAATTTGCCCAGCTCAAGTATTTCGATCCGATTAGGATGACGGTGATCGATCCAATTCACAACTTGTTAATAGGTACGTATTGTTGTACCTCAAATTGTCAGAACTATTTAGTACTTATTGTTTAGGTGTATTGAAGAATCACTGGTATTCTATATGGATACAGGGGAAAGCCCTTCGAGCAAAAACTCAAAAAAACAAACGAGAGCTTGATCTGGTTCATGAACTTCTAAATTCGGTAATTTGTCATGATCTATCATATAATGATTCGCATTGATGACTATGGTGCGCAGTTTGAGATGCCATCATTTGTAGGTCGACCGGCGAGGCAGGTTGGAGAGCCGGCAGGTGGAAGTTTATCTGCCAACACATACAAGGGCCTAGGGTGCGTCTTTTTGCCTGCCCTGGTGAGTACTTTCTCACATGCTTCTTATCCATCATGCTTATCTGTCATGTGTGCTTACACCATATTTTATGAGATTCCATTTGTATGGGAAGCCTCCCTACCGGGAGCTCACAAGGAATTTCAACAAGCGAGTGAAACATTTTCAAGGCGCTATGATGAATGGCAGAAGAAACACGGTGACGTGTATCTAGCCCACCAAGAAGGCACCGCCCCTAAACGTAATCTCATTATTATTGACGGCTCTATATTGATGTCAATCTGTAGGGTCACAGGCATCAACCGTTCGGAATAAAAAATTAGTCGAACCCCCTAAGGCAGCCGAATTGCGCATGCGTCCCGGGGATGATTTGCTCTTTCTCAAATTAGGAGCCGCAACCAAGATCTATACACAGTACAAAATAATGCACAAGGATGTGCGGTGCACAGAAGTGTTGGTGCAGGAATATTTAATGGGCTTCAAAAAGGTCAATATGTTGTTTTTGATTCACTTGCAGATAGGTCTGATTCTTCAGACAGAGGTATGGCATTGAGAAGATGAAACCCAACCACCATTTCCTCGTGCATCTCCCCGCTCAAATTCATGACTACGGCCCTGTATATGGTTTTTGGTGCTTCCTCGGGGAACACCTGAACAAACTCTTGAAAATTTTCCAGAGTAATAACTGGGGTGGTGGTCAATTAGAGGTGAGCATGATGCGTGAGTGGGGACGAGATGTTCAGCTTCATGAAATGGTACGCGTTCATTGCGGTGACTTATTTGAGGTACTCACCCCAAAACACATGTTGATCAGTTGCGCTTGATAGCTGAATCAGAAACGATGAATGAACGTTGGGTAGCTGGCCATCTAATCAAGAATCCGACAGAGGCCCAAGGTACTGTTGAAGCTGTGGCTGCGGCCAGGGAGAATGCGTTGATGGATGGTACGAGCTCACTCATCAACATGGTACTTACCAGCTAATAACAACAGCGTCCCTACATTCAGATTTGATTTGAGGACCTGTCATTGCACAGCTCAAAGTTACCCCTCGAACTGCAGATCGTGCATTGCTAGCACACTACAAAGATATCGGAAGGGCCTCACCCCTGTATCTCCCATTGGATATGTCAGCACCCCCATCAGCTCGCTATCTCACCTCTCGTGCCACGTATTATTGCTATGTCATTCTGAATGGACGGCGGTACACAACTGCCCCATACCAGCAATGCGTCTCTGGTTAAGGCACAACTTAATGACAAGTTGTTGTATGGGGAAATTACCTCTATTTTGAGCACCTGCAGCCAGGCTACCCTCCATTTCTCTTCGCTGAAATCAGGTGGTTCAAAACACTTCAAGATTGTCCGCTAGAAACCGATGTGTGGGCAGATTTGTCAGTTGGATTCCTGATCCAAAGGTGTTTTAGCTCATCAGTGTTTTCACAGTCCTGAACTCGATGTGCAATTCCATGCTCGCGATGTTGAAGCTGAATTTGATGCCAGGTATGCGGTCATACTATTTGAAAAAATTGTCTGCCATCTTGCACGGGGCATCTTACCTCGGACTGATCCACCTCAATGGATCACGATAACCCTGGATAAAGTACATACATGTTTTCCTGAGGACATCAATTTTGCTGACTTCATCCCACATGTGGTTAGATGAGTGCGATTGTCTCTTGATCTCTAACGATATACATGTGTGTAGCCATGTAACAAACCCAATTTCCTCTATTTCGGGAACAGAATGAGAGCGTGCACAACAAAGTGAATGCAGCGATACAGCAATGGTAAAAAAGCGCTCCAAGAATAACAATAATGCGGGTCAAGAAGTCTATCATGTTAAGCATCCTCCATCTCACCCTCATACCCATCATCATCATCAACCACCACGTCATCAAGAGTGTCCTTCGGTACAAATTGCTGGTAGAGACCGATGCCGGGTGGGTTGTTCCCATCTGTAGGCCACATACTCACATATTCACTGTATTGGGGACACTTGAGCTTCTCCTCCCTCCAATCTGGGTCATGTGGAGGACAGGAATTATAGGCAGTAGGAATGGACTTCTTGCGCAAAAGAATAGACTAGAAATTAATTCACTCTCTCAGTGAATTTAGTTGTCACTATAAATATATTATACACTACCTAGAAATTAATTCACTACAGAGGATTTCTAGGTTAATAAATCGAAAGAATGCTAGACTAATTTACTTGCCTCTCTCAGTGAATTTAGTTGTCACTGAGAGAGGGGGAAACTGTTTCACTGCGCATGTACTACTACCCGGCCCTTTAGCGCCCAAGAGCTCGCGCGTCGAAGTCATTTCAGACTCCGCTGGGTGCAGCCGCTTGTGAAAGTAGGAATAACAAAATGAAATAGAGAGACAGGGAGTGAGTGGAAAATTTCGAAAATAACCAGAGAAATGGATGCATGATACAAGAACAACATGAGAAGAAATTGAGAAAGCACACAACAAATTGGATATATTATGCTTGATTTTGGTGCAGGAGCATCAATGCACCCAACAGGTCAGTCATAAAGGGGGGCGGGATCATCAATGCTGGCTTATCGGTCATTCGTCCAGATTCTTGACACGTTTGTATTTAAAGGCATGTCTTTCTGTTTCAGTCAAACTGAGCCTGTGGATCCTGCTAAGCTCATGCATTATTTCAGTCACCTATCACATGATTTGGTTATCAATAAACCAAATACCACCACTATCGTGCACTCACAATTAGTATCCGCCACTTAGGTTCTATCACTTCCAAAATGCCAATGTCGTCGTGAGCATCACTATTCCCCATGAATCATAGTCTCTGCAGCATCTCAGTCCTCCTTTCGTCCCCTGACGATCTGCTTCAGTTTCACACAGCAAAATGCCTTCAGGCTCGCTATCCTCTTCGGACATCCAATCCATATGAAGCATGGGCCGTGGATCAAAATGGTAATTCAAGATGAACCTCGGCACTGCTGACATCCGTGCCTTGAGTTTCTGTGGATCATATTAATTGGTGTCTGTGCATATTAGGAAAATTGGCACACTTCCACTTACCGGGCCCTGTGACGGCCCACCTTACGGTTCGTTCATCCCATTCTCTCTTTGGCCTCATTATTTTGACTTTGATATTTTGTACAGTAGCCTCGAAATGTCGTCTTGACCAAGTGAGAGAGTAAGTCCCGGTTGACGGGGATGTCTTCATACATCTCGAGAACAATATCAGGGGGAAATTCCTAGCTTATTGTGAGTACTATTGGTCTTTAGATGCGCCAGGAACACTGACATTGAGCGACTGTACTGCCAAATCAACAGTCTTATTGAATATCAGTTTATTAGCAGGATGTGTGACATCTTGGTCGAAACGGGGGTCGAGGAATGGTTCGCTGCTAAAGCTCAAGCGTGCCACGGTATTTGCATTGTGAGGCCCAGGAAGCGGGACTTCAGGCTTGGTTCGCTTATGAGTCGTGACAATGCCTATGATTTCCTTGAAGAAATCACGGACTAGCTCCTATTAGATATGTAAGTTCATAATCTATTGCGTGATACCGAAAGCTAACCTGCAACAGCTTTTTGAGTTTATGTTCCCGAGGTGAGAGTTGATTATGTTTAGTGGACAGAAAGGATTTAATCCTGTCATCCCTCGCAATCGTTACAAATCCTCCGCCTCCATCGTGTCCACTCACTCTCTTCAAGGAGCGTCCTCAGGAGCTTCCTCCCATTGCTCTGCCATGAGACGGCATCGCTTTTTCTTGCCTGTTTCCTGAAACAAAGTGAGCTCATAATTGTTGTGTAAACATTATATGTGATGTACCATGATTGTATTGCTTCACAGCTTGTGACAGAGATATATCAGATTGACCATGCCTATGAAAATCAGCTTATTCCAGGAGGAATATCTCAGTGCCGAACCTCAGGACATCGTCAGGTACAACGGAGTCAGACCTGCATATGTGGTGAGCATTCATGACGACTCAATGGCATAACCCTAACTTGCCTCGTCTGGTCGCCGACGGTGCCTTGATGTTCCTGTCCAGGACCTCCGTGCGTGTGCTCATTATCACCGTGATGGTTTTCTGGGGCAACATCAATCATGAGAATCAAATACTGAAGACGATTAAATGCTTACCTTTCGCTGCGGGAGTAGGATCTGAGAATTGAAACAGCTGATACTTGGTGAGTGATCTTCAACAAATGTATGCTCACTTACAAGGCATGGCTCTGTTAGCACGGCTGACCTTCACCTTCACCTTCTTCATGATCACTTCATGATCACTTCAAGATCGCTATCGAGATCGCTGGTGGCCTTACGCTTGTTCCTGGCATTATCGAAGGGTTCCGGGGCCTGGGTTTCTTCATCGGTTGGGGAGTCATCAGGCTTCTCCGTGTATGCCTTGCGAACCTCAAAGGGAAGTGACTTCCAGTTGGTGTACAGGATACCATCAACATGTTTAGGCGGCTTGGTATATGGATCATGCGCAACTTTCGATATTACAGGCATGGGGATTACAGGAGGTGGATGATAGTAGGGAAGAAAAAGTCCAATGCGCGTGGTGGCTTGTGGTCGCGTTTTCATTTGTTTAGATGTAAATGACGCAACGTGTTTAATTAGGATTGATACTACTATATGTGGGCAGTAACTATATGTTTACGCGTTTTGTGTATATACCGCTGTATGTCACCTTGGCTTGAGTTGCCCAATTGATAGAAAGTGCTGACTGGTAGTCTAATGTATTCAAAATGCATAAGTGCCGCCTAGGTGTAGGTCGGAGCATATATTTGCTCTGTGATCATGAGCTGTGTGCGGACTGGGGCAAACGTGGACGAGTATATTTGGTACTCGAGCGTAGCTATGTTTCGAACTTAATTAGATGTCAGGGAGCTAAAATACTTGACGTAGGGAGTTAGACAGTGTATCTAGAGCATTGGATATATTTGGATTTTTGGCCCAAAGATATGGGGGCGGATCTACTGAGTGTTCGGTGTGTTGGGGTAATCACACTGTAATACGGCGCTAAATGCCCGGCTGGACTCATCTATTTGGACGATTTGGACGGCAAATTTGACCCCACAAAACGCGGTGAATGGGATGTTGATCCTCAATGCATTCAAGGAGAGCTGCGCATCAACTCTCCAGGTATCAACAATGCACATATATACCCATCACCACCGCAGCAGATATTCTTCGGGGTAACAACATGTGAGAGCTAGATGACACTAGTACAATATTTCCTCACCACACCTTGGGGGCATAAAAGAGCTTTCTGAATCTTACCTGCCATCTCTTGGTGCAGCTGATCTCTCAAGGCGATACAATCTGAGAAATCCGGTGTGCCCACCGATTACACTTCCACTAATCTCCCTTCCAGAGTGGTTCCACGATCACGATTCTGAAATTTCCCATCCACACGATTGTAGAACTAATGGTTACATACTCGGAGACCAAGGTAAACGTGTCAGGAGATGGGCTCTGGAAGATGGATGCCGAGAGGTACCTTCATCACCAGTCGTAATACTGATACCTCGCAAGCAAAGTCCACGGAGGGCAATGATTGTTTGCCTTTGCGAGGGCTGGAGATGTTCCCCTCATCGCTACCCCGGGAGACCAATCGCGGCGTCATCTGCAACAGACGAAACTGCAGAAATGTCACATGCGAGCTTAATACACCTGCCGACTCGTTCGAACCGGGATTGGTGAGAGATCGTGACGATTCCGGTGGCCACCTTGGAATAGTGCGTGCAGCATCCCTATATAAATGCTCACGAAATTGGATCTCGCGACCATTTAAGTAGGGATGCTCGATGGGTTTGCTCCTCATCGTCTGTCGGCGCTTGTCCCTGCGTCTGGGCTCGTCCTCTCAAATTCTCCTCTCTGCTCGCCGTGATCCTTCTCAAGGATCAACGGCATGTTTCTGTGGACAGGGACAGACGCTGAGCGAGATCTTCGAAGTCATCAACGACGCCATGGATCTGCGAGTTCGAGTAAATGATGGACGATTTAGCAAGAGATAATCATCTACTTACTGTGATATCTACCGTGCATCAGGACAACATCCCCGACTGAGAAGGAAATGGCAAACTTGATAAGTCAGATGTTGTAGAAACGTGATAATGCTCTCTATCGGCATGAAATTCCCAGCCAATGGCATATACTACGACAGGGAAATGTTAGACGATGGGCGGGAAACAAGCATGCTCGACCACCTGGTATGACGGTACCGGCAACTGCCCGAACCAGGTCTAGTCTTGCCGGGGCAGCTTCCCAACAAACTTGCGCGCAAGGTCGTCGACGATATCGGGTATTGCTCCAGATGTCCAAATGTCACAGGGGAGGTTGTCCCGTGAAGGGGAGAGGTTGTCCCGCGAATGGAAGAGGCGCAGGCCCACCAGGTGGGGCAGGAATCTGGGCCGGGGGCTGTTGCGGGGGAGGTTGTCCTGCGAATGGAAGAGGCACAGGCCCGCCAGGTGGGGCAGGAATCTGGGCTGGAGGTTGGTACAGGGGAGGTTGTCCCACAAACAGGTGAGGTTGTCCTGCGAATAGAGGTGGGGCACTGCCAAAAGGCAAAGCATTCGGGTCATAATAGGGCACGCCAGTAATGGGATAGCCAAGATTTTGCTTGGGCGCAGGGTCAGCGTGATGTCCCTGGTCCGCCAAAGGTGGGTCGCAAGGGGAAGTAGGTTGAGAGCTGACTCGAGTATGGTCACTATGTACCGAATGGTGAAGACTGCAAAGAGCCTGCGAAGAGTGTGAAGAAACATGTGAGTGATGCGAATGAGATGAAGAATTGTGCGAAGCGGGTGTGCGAGCCCAGGATCCTGCATGTACAGGGGTGGTATGCCTAGAATTGAGAGGAGATGTAGGCTGGGGGTTAAGAGGACGCTGGGCGTAGTGCACGTCGAGAAAAGGGTTCGGAGTGTGACTAGGCGAAGCAGGTGGCAAGTGGGGTCGTGCAAAGGCCGATTGTAATCTGAGTCCTGAAGCACCGGCAATCCGAGGGAGCCTAGAAGGATAAGGTTCTTGAAATGTGCTAGGGTTTTGTGGGCAGCCGCTGGGCGAATTAGGGGCAAATAAGAAGCGTAAAGAATCGGCGCCGGGCCTATGACTAGATATGGGGGTGCTGGCTGAAAGTGGTCGCTGAGGGGAGAAATGCTGTTCGCCTGGAGTCAGCTGCTGTTGAACATCGAAAAGAGGGGGTGATGCGTGTTCGGGGACCGGGTGGTATGGTGTAGGCCGAGATGCAGACATGGCGATGAGGCGAGAGAAGGGGATAATGTCCTCTGTGGGGTTTTGCGAAGGGAACGAGGCGGAAGCTGCTCGCCTCTGGAGTGGTGCTGGAGTGGGAACTGGACCTGTCGAGCGGGTTCTATGGACAACAGGGTTTTCTTGTTGTGTAGATGACATGGAAAATAGGGTAATGCTTTTGACTGTAGCTGTTAGTTCAATTATACTGTCAAGATTGGTTTTAAGGTGTTAATATCGTGTATTAGTGAACACAGCGAATACCTGAATAACTTGTGCAAATAAGTATGCTGTTCAGCGAATAGGTGAACCAATGAATGTTCACAAGGTAAGAGGGTTTGCCTAAACGGGGCTCACCCTATCTACAGTCGTAGCGAAATAGCCCGTGACTCTTGACGATGTAACGTACAAGGTCTCACAGAAGGGCTGTCTAAGTCTCAACAATCCCTTTGCTGGCGAAGGTGCTCTTTCGGAAACAGCACAGAAAATGGTTCGAAGGCTAGGGTAACGAAGATGAAGTATGAGAACTCACCAGTGATGCCTAAGTCCTTTGCTAGTTGAAGATGGGAATCTCCAAGAGAAGGCTTAAGATGATGACCACGGCGAGGTCAAAGCTGCACAAGATGAACGACACATGATAATTGAACTGGGGAATATACATGCGAAGGTAAACCACTTATATTGAATGCTTGTAAGGTATCAGTGAATAGGAAAGAGGCCGTCACGAGTCAGGGTTGGATAGGGGTGCGCAGTCATGATACAACATAGATGAAATAAACATACAATAGAATCAGAGAAGAGGGAGAACATGAAACGACGGAGGGTGCAGGTGGCGAAGACACCTGTGTATGAAATCATGTCTTGGGGCCCGCATATACACTGCCCTGCACGGGTTCTTCACCTACTGGGTTGATCCCACATGACCCATGGGTAGGATGTCCCGCGAATGCACCCTGCTCATATGAACACCAAAAGGGGGTTGGATCGAGAAGCTGATGGAGGTACTGACGAGCCATCATGCCGGATAGGGATGTCGATCGTGATTTGATGGTGTGCCTGCTGGCGAATGATGTGAGCAGCGAATGGCTGTTCAGGGAAATACGAGGAAGGGTGAACAGAGGTGACATAGAGGAGGAGAGGTCGAGGTGGGGGGTGAAGCCGAGTGAACACTGGGGAGGAGTAGCAAAAGGGGAAATACACAGGTCATGACAATCCAACTACCAGAACACCATCGGAAGAGGGTCGCGCAGAGGAGGTGGTAGACCCAGCGACGACTGCCGAGTCAGTCCCAAGACGTCGATCGTGTGTTTGACAGCGTGGCTATAGTAGTTGGCGCAAACAGCGAGAATTGGTTGCCGAACATGACAATGGTGATCGGAACGAACACGAAGGTGGGGTGTGAAAATAGGAAAACCAAGCTTCTGAGTATGGGAAATAAACACGTCATGACACTTTAGAGGCAGCAGCACGGTCTCCGGGGGTGATATTTATCTTTCGAGCTAGAGCCGAATAGGCTTCTTGCATATTCAAACCATGTCAAGGAGGGTTGAGGGTTCTTAGAAGCAGCAAGGCTTTGAAGGTTCATACAGTGGGGTGAAGGTGAAGTTGCATTGTCAGAGATGGGCTCCCCCGTCCAACCTCGCTGGAGAGTTGCAGCGACGATGAGCTCAGTGAGTCTAAGTGCTACAACTGGGCTAATTAAGGAAGATTAGTAATTCCTGACTATAAATAACTTGACAACTATTTTCACCCGAGCTCATCCTTTTCTTTTGCCTCCATCTACCCACCTAGCGTAGATACAGGCAATTTTTCTTCAAGATGGCGCCATCGTATCCCAGCGGCTCCTCAGGGCATCCAGAGCCGCTGGCGAGGCCCCAGTCGATTCCGACGCCACTGACTATGTCACGGCCATCTAACGCCGGTGCTCCCTCTATCACCACTCCCGGGAGTATGGCCCTGGCAAACTCCAACCAGGGTTCAGCGACCACGACACCGCCTCATAGGGCTTCCCATAGGAGGCCGGCACCACCGCCACCCACCACACAATGCCCAAGGAGGCTGACCCCAAGCCAAGCCGTCGATCAGATCAACGGGGTCATATCCGCAAGAAACCGCATCAGAGCCGGACACCACGCGGGCAATGAGCCACAACGAGCTGGGTGTGTCTGACGATGAGGACATCCTGACTGATGCAGACCTCGCAGCTATGTACCCACAGCACCATATCCCCAACAACGCCCCACCAGCAACCCCAAATCTGAACGTCCCCATAACCTCGATCCCTGACAACCCCACCCAACCTCCAAGCACCACCCAACCCCCAACCCTCAACCAACTCCCAACACCACTGCAACTCCCCTCGACAGCGACAGCCATTGCACCCAACCCCAACCCCATGACAATGTACGCCTTCTGCGATGCAGATGCAGACGCCAATACGCAACAACCCAACCATCACACGATACCCGCGCAACTCATAGCCATGGTCAAAGCACACGCATATATTCCACTATCCTTCTTCTTAAGCGAGAGCATGGACCGTATAAGACTGGAGCTGGATCTCAAAACCACTAAGTCTATGACGAAGTCGATCCGTTTAATCGACACATCTAACTTCATTGACGAGCGCCAGCTATATTTCACACTGTTTAGCGAAGCATATCACAACTTCATCAGGTGCCTAGAACTTTGTATGGCTCCAGGCTCCAAATTGCCACTCGCATGGTCCGACCACTTCAACCGGTGCAGTACCGACCCATGCATGAATCCGCATTAAAACATTCCTGTACATGGATATCAAAATGCGCCAACAACTCTTCGATACCCCGTTCTCTCCGGATACACGCAGCATCGCTCAGATGCATTGCTGATCGCAGACAGGGAAGTAAACGAAGAGAGGCTTGCGGACATGATCAAGTCCTCTGTACACACCGAGCTCGCAGGACACCCTCGCATCATGCCCACCAGGAACAACTACCGCTACCAGCCCTACAGCACCCCAGGCCCCAGCGACCAGGGCAACCCGCGCCACAGCGGCAACCACCCCCCTGCGCCCTTTCGATCAAAGGCAGAGCACAACACAAGGCCTAAGCTCTGCCTCAAATGTGGCCTCAGCGATGCGCA
The DNA here is from genome assembly GCA_015179125.1 of Gautieria morchelliformis. Taxonomy (NCBI): domain Eukaryota; kingdom Fungi; phylum Basidiomycota; class Agaricomycetes; order Gomphales; family Gomphaceae; genus Gautieria; species Gautieria morchelliformis. The sequence continues at coordinate 130,272 of WHVA01000267.1, forward strand.
CATCTTGATTCAATGCATTTCCACCTCACTCCACGGTCACGCCGACCGCAAAACCAATGTCACAGCCAAGGACAAGAAGCTCTTCTACAACACGGACTCAGCAGCCATCTGCTTCAAATACAACCTCACGGGAGCATGCACCGCCACCACCGAGGGACACCCACCTCACCGCTGTACCCTTTGCCTTGCAGGATCACACGGCGCGATCCGCTGCCCTAGAATCTGAACAATTCAAAATCATCACACCATACATAGCTTCTACGTTCCAACAATATCTTGATCGCTTCGACCTCTCCAATACGTATCCTAATGTTGTTCTTGATCTCATGCAAGGGTCCCCAATTGGCACCCCACCTCCCCTCACCAGCACCTTCATCCCACCTAACATGAAGTCCGCTCTCGACCAGCCTGACATAATCGACGACCATCTACAGGAAGAAATCGCCACCGGCCGCATGTCAGGTCCCTTCACCATCAATGAGGCCCACACGATATTCGACGGCCACTTCCACACATCCCCACTAGGCCTGGTCAAGAAAGAACCCGGATCCAACAAATGGTGTCTCATCAGAAATGCATCAAAACCAGACGAGCACGGCGTTTCTGTCAACGACATGCTCGACTCTGATGATTTCCCAACCCACTGGGGCTCAGCCTGGCTCGTTGCACAATATGTGAGTTTCACTCCCGCCATTCCACACTACATCCACACCACATACATCTGCGCACGAACAGCCGCTACATCAACCACACCCCACCTTATCCCATCCACACCAACATACGCGCATAGTCGCACATCCCTGCACACGCTGGGCCCATCCACATCCAATCAACAACCAGCTAGACCACTCAGTCAGACATCAACTGACGCACATCTCTCCACAGCTCACAACAGCGCCCCTGGGCACGCAGGCTGCATGCCTAAATCTACAGAAAGCTTACCGCACATGCCCCATGCTCCCTGCGCACAAACATTACATCGCCGTCTCATAGCATGACATGATCTACATCGACCACGTCCTGCCTTTTGGGCTGGCCACAGCGGGCGGCATCCAGGGCACCATCGCAGATGCCATCGTCGACATCCTAGCCGGTTTCGGCTTCAAGAATATCTTCCATTGGGTTGACAACTTCTTGTGCATCCGCAAGCCCTCTGACATTAACACCCACCCAGAGAATGCATCACTGCTCACCAGCGCCGCTGATGTGTTCACATACGCCATCAACCTAGTCACAATCACAACGGCAACAGACCCGCTGGGCGTACCTTGGCACCCGGTGGGAACCAAGGGCCACGACTTCGCATTCATAGCCGAGTACGTGGGCTTCACGTGGGACTTCGCCACCCGCACAGTTGCAGTACCCGAACACAAACGAGTCAAGTACTTGGGCCGGGTACTTTCATACGCATCGTCACACAGGGAACAGCTACAGCCCACGATGAAATTGCTGGGAACACTACAACACATCACCTTCGTGCACACCTTGGGCCGATCATTCTTACCGGCACTTTCCCAATCAATTCCCAAATTCCTGGGTAACCGATACATCTGGCGCTTCATCGATAGACGAACCCAGGGTGATCTGGAATGGTGGAAAGACGCCCTTCGCCGCACAGACCTGTCACGCTCACTCGTCCCATGCACCACTATGGACCCCGATGTGTGGGTGGATGTGTCGACATCGTGGGGCATAGGCCTGGCGGTGGGAGACAGATGGGCTGCATGGAGCCTCAACCCCGAGTGGAACCGGGACGGGTGCAACATCGGCTGGGCTGAACCGATTGCCGTCGAGGTCGCCGCCCTGTGGATGCACTCCCAAGGGATCACAGACTCACACATACACGTCAACAGCAATAACACCGGGGTCATCCATGCCCTGGCCAGAGGCCGCTCCCGCAACCCACAATGCAACAGTGCTATACGACACATCACGCTCCTCCTCGCCCCCATCAACGTCACCATCGACTCCAAATACGTGCCCTCGGCGGAGAACAGGGTGGATATCGTCTCTCGCGGTGAGATGGGCCCACCCGAAAGACGTCTCCACATACCATTTTTTGCTCTACCTGGGGAGCTCACCAACCTCCTCACCCATGATTAGGAGGAGGGAGATCCAGGCTAAGCGTTGTGCTAGCCCGTTGGGTACAGGTGGGGCAACGACCAACAATGCACCCTTACCACAACCTATACGCCAACGAAAACCATGAGCATCGCGTGACCCTAAGAACTTTCTCGCACCTTCCCAGTTACGCCCTCTTGTCCTGGCTGCTGACCGTGCCACATCTTGGCAGACTCCGTACTCTATCAATCGAGCTTTATCTTCTCACTCATCCTTTCCCTCTGAGCACATAGCGCGCATGCGAAAAATTTGTTCCCAGGGTCTGGTCAGAGGCACTCGCCAAGGCTGGGGAGCCGGCCTCTTAAGATTCAACCAATACTGCAACTCCATTGCCTTGCCCAAGTCTGACCAAATGCCGGCATCAGAAATGCTCCTTTCACTCTTTGTGACAAACTGCGGAGCCGGCTCCGTAAGTGAATCTTGCATCTCTATGTGGCTCGCCGGCATACACCGTGGCATGGGGGTGGCCTGCTATCCCTAGCGAAGAGGGGAGCCACTAATGCCGCAGCAGCCTCTTCAACGCACAAAACCTGCAATCCCATTACCATAGCCCATCTGAACTTCCTGCGCGACAACCTGACATTAACGAATTCCTTTGACGCAGCGGTTTTCGCCGTGGCCTCCATCTCTTTCTGGGCATGCTGCCACTTGGCTGAGCTTACCATCCCATCGCGTACTTCCTTCGACCCTGACGTCCATGTTTCACGCTCCACAATGATCACACACGGCATTGCCAAACAGGGCCGAAAATTTACCACTATTCACATTCCCTATTCTAAGACCAAGAGAGCACTAGGCGACGACCTCCAACTCATAGACATCAATGAACGCTCCAGCCCCATACTCGCCTTCCAACACCACCTCACCTGCAGCTCCCGCGTTCCCTCCCACACCCCACTCTTTGCCTTTGAGACCTCAGACGGCGCCTGGGCACCGATGACCAGGGATTGGTTTTTGGAATGCTGCCGGGAGGTGTGGTCCACCAGCAATCTCCCACCGGTCCTGGGTCACGGCTTCAGGATCGGTGGGACATCCCACCTACTGCTCATGGGGATTGACCCATGGACTGTCATGGTCATAGGCAGATGGTCTTCCACGGCATTCCTGCTATACTGGAGACAGATCAAGGAAATCCTACCTAATTTCATTAGCGAATCCTTTGACTCCGTAACTTCCCTTACATCGCGCATGTCTCAGCTTCGGCAGAACCTTCACCTAGCCTAATACAGCTTATTACTCCATTCTCAACACCATTCTAGATACTTCACATTATGGGGTCGTGAGTACTACCAGGCATACTCACGGTCCGCTGCTTTGCATCGGATTAAAGGGTGGTAGTATGGCCTGCCACATCCTCGCGCTCGAGGCTTGCTGGCCTCAGGCACATTCCGGCACAGTCACATCATGGTATGGATGTGCTGTGGGTTGCATGCCCTCAGGGGCCTGCAACCCGGAGTTGCCGCCTCTCCGGCAGACTTCTGCAGGTTCGGTCTTTGGCTGACAAATCCCCTCCCCCCAAACCTCAGCGAAAACGATAACCTCACGGTTGGTTACTCATTTGTCGCCTCCTCACCCTCTTACGGACTATCTTCCATTAATTAGCTGCATAGTTTCATCACATTTTCAACATTGAAGTTAGAGAAGATAATGAGCACGAATCTGGCTCGTGAGATATCATCCATGGAGCTCATTCGAAGTAGTCGTGCTCAGCTTCTTGTCCTGGGCCCTGGTAGTTGACGGTAGTGGCCGAAGTCATAGAGGATATACTAGGGCAGAACATGGTCCCGAATATGACATGACATGAGAGAGTTGAACTAGTAGAAAGGATGATGAATGAATGTGCACTCGACTATGAGCATGGTGGTCACAGCGAAAGGAGCTGATTGTATAATCAGACACCCGGCCGTTAGAGCTCGTAGTCGTCATAGGCTATCAAATATTTCACGGATACTTATCCCTCCAGGGCTGACAGATCCAAAAATCATGAGGGACACCCGGTAATGGCTCGTGCACAAAAAATATCAGAACCAATGATATACAGCCCAAATAGATAGAAAATGTAGATACTGTACAGTATCCGACATTCGAAACAGAATTTCCCTTCTCCTGCCAGCTTGGTGCACCTGCCGACTCGTTAGAACAGGGTTTGGGAGAGATTGTAACGATTCAGGTGCCCACCATTTGTAATATTACTACATAAAGGTCACCTCACAAGATCCACTGGCTCCGCACAAGCGAGCCATCGGACTGCAAGACAAACTCATACTGGTGGACCAGTTTCCCATGGGCATGGCGTCCCGCACCTCCGCCTCTCGCCCGTCTCTGCTTGCCATGGTCCCTCGTAAGATAGAAGTCGATTAAATGCGGCACCTTTACATAAGCTCAGGACCATCCAACGGTGAGCTCAATAACTCTCAAAGGCAGAAACCTTTTGCCAAAATGCTTCCTACATTCTCTTTGGGTTATGCATAGCTACAACTTCTAGCAGAGACTTGGGAAGTATCTACATTACTGGAGGAGAAATATGATGTTCAAAGTGTGACACAACAAAAATTCCAAATTATTTTTTTTATGTCCTAGAGTGATTCCACGCAATTGATTCGGACAAACACCTTTGTCCGGGTTCTCTGGATGAGGCACGTGATATCTCAGTGTATTGTCCACAATTCTGCTCGCATTGTCCACAAGTCTGTCTGTCTGTATATATAGAGCTCATGTTCCCCTTCCTCCCCTCATGTCTCGTCTCCCTCACATATCGCGCTCGATAGTCATTAAGACTTCAAGTCGCTCTCTTTTATTTTGCAGCTCTTCCTTAAGCTGCATATGTCAATGTTTGGTCGCAGTCAGGTTGCCGTCCCTCGCCCTTTGACCACTCGCAGCTCTAAACGCACAACCACTGCCACCCCGGCCTCGCCCCTTCCCATGTCTCCAAACACTGAAGCCGACACTAGCCCCTCTGCTCCATCTGCTGAGACCGGTACTACAGCCCAGCTTCCCAATGAAGCGAGCCCTGCGCTGAAATTCCTCGCCGAAGCTTTGGGTGCGCTTCTGCAAGGACAGAGTTTGCAGCAAGCTGCCATAGCATCCCAGCAGACTGACCTTCGTGAACAGCTGCGCCTTCAACACAAAGACACTCAATGCCTGCTTGCACAGATTGGTGGTGCCACCACCTCTTGCTCTTCCAGTCAAGCTGCTCTTCCCCCTCCGACCTCGCTCACTGCCCCACCCCCTCAGCATGCTTCTGCGCAGCCGCCACCCTCCCTCCATGTGCCCGCTCAACCTCTGCCTCCCCCTGTGCCACTGCAGCAACAGCCACAAGCTCAGTTGTCGGCTTTCATGCCCACTTCAACGGGGAATACTGGTGCTGGTACGTCATCTTTACAATTCTTTTTCCCAGACATCTAGGAGGCTGTTCTTCTGGCAATTGGACGCCATACCTTTCGGCCGGGACTTCTCTTCAAACTGGACACTCGGATCAGGGAGAAGTCAGTGGCCACTACGCTCGACTTCGAGAACGGCACGCTAGTCCAGCGCAATAAAGATCCCTCACCAAAGGACTACTCATCCTGGGCCTCCTTATTCTATCCTCTTCTCTGCTATTTCAGCATTCTCCAAATGCAGGTCTTATCTGCCGGCAATTCTTTTGCGGGTAAACAGTTTGTCTTTGGATGCAATGAGTACCTCCAATCCCTGTACACCATGTACTTAGAGTATGAATGGACGGCGGTCCTTAACTATCATTTCGCGGTGCATGCAAGACGTCTCACCGAAATGACCCACGGGGACTACTCTCAATGGGGTGAGATCGACGGCACACTTCGTAATTGCTACCTCATCGGACATCCCCGCACGCGTGGCGTCAAAGATAAGTTGAACTCTGTCAAGTCTAGCGTCGACATCTCCAAACAGACCTGCAACGACTTCAACTATCGCCAATGTACACGAACCAAGTGTAGTCGCATCCACAAGTGCAAAACTTGTGACAGCAGCGATCATGGACAGTCCTCTTGTCCATTGAAGAAGGCCATCTAGGAACAGGGCTTGGCGAGAGGTATACCCCTCTTGCCCCTCCTCTCGCCTAAGCCTTTGGGGCAACATCTAGTATCTAAACCCCATCTTGGTCCCCACGATTCCACTTCCTCTGCTCCTGCTCGCAAGCCCCCTTCTTGTATGCACACATCCCTTCCCCACGCCCACCTTTTTCCTCCCGGCCCTGCCCCACCAGTGCACCCCAACACCGATCCCCACTGTAATATGGCATCAGCATCTGCCGTTTTGCCCCCACCAATCCAATCGGCTCTATCGTGAGATGCTTGGGAGTATTATCTGCGAGACTACCCAGATCCCACCTTTGTACAGTCTTTATTACACATAATAGATCATGGTGCCCTACTTGGCTTTGCTGGTCCAGAACACTCACAATCTTGCACCAATCTCAAATCGGCATTCGATGCCCCATTAGCAGTATCATCGGCGATCCAGAAACTCCTGGAGAACTCTCATGCACATGGACCATTCGAGTCCCCCCCACTCATGGATTTCCAGTCCTCCCCACTTGGCACAGTCACTTGCAAGCGTAACCCTAAACATAGGATTAATCATCTTTCCTGGTGCTGAGGTGATTCGGTGAACGATGGCATCCCTGACTCGGAGAGTCACATCAAGTATGAAACATTTGAACGGGCGGTCCGGCTCGTTCGCTCGTTCGGGCATGGGACACTTCTTGCAAAACTGGATCTGAAAGAAGCCTTTCACCATATCCCCATTGCCCCATCCCAATGGCATTTATTAGGCTTTCATTGGGCATCAAAGTACTACTACCCTATTGTTTTGACCTTTGGCATCAAATCTGCCCCATATATTTTCAACCTCTTTGCCGAGGCGCTTCACTGGATAATCCGTCGTCACCTTCCTGGTGACTTATGTCATTACCTTGATGATTTTCTGCCAGTCTTCCGACCCCAGACCCCGGTTCCTACTGCTAATGCTGCTATTGACTGGTGCATGGGCCTCGGCATCCAGCTTGGTCTGTGCTTCCAAGATAAGAAGACCATCCATCCCTGCACAAACCTTGAGTATCTAGGTCTCGAACTTGATTCTTCAGCCATGGAAGCGCGACTTCCTGCTGACAAACTAGCTTACCTCCTTGAGTTTCTGAATTCCACACTGACCGCCAGTTCCATCTCACTGCAGGGACTGCAAGAGCTGATTGGCTTCCTCCATTTTGCCTCTCAAGTTATCCCTCATTCTCGAGCTTTTATTCGTCGGCTCATAGATTTCTCAACAACATTCACATCTCCGTTCTCTCACCGCCGCATCCCAGCCTATGCTTATGCAGATGTCAAATGGTGGCACTCATTTGGAATGGTATCCACATCATTGTGCCCACTCACTCTACGCTCCATGTTTACACAGATGCCAGTGGTAAGAAAGGCCTGGGCAGCATATTTGGTCGCCAATGGTTCTCGTCACGGGTTCCGTGTCAGTTCCATGACCGTGATATCCAGTTTAAAGAAATCTATGCAGTCCTACAGGCAATCTTGCGTTGGGGGCACCTTTGGCAACACCACCATGTGATCTTCCATATCAATAACTCTGCCATTGTGAGCAGCCTCACCAAAGAAACAAACCGTTCAAGGTTTACAATGTCGGTTGTGCGCTTAATTGTCATGTTGGCAGCCTCCCTCGATTTTTCTTTTTCTTCCTCTTGGCTTTCCTCTGAGTCAAACTCACTTGCTGACGCTGCTTCTCGTTTTTCAATATGCCCATTTATTCCTACTCGCACCATACTTGCCCCACCAGAGCTGCTCGACCAACCCCCAAATCATTGGTTTCAAATCCATGCTCACATCTCCCCGCAAGTTGCATTCTTCCTGTGGCACGGCCTCGCATCCAGCACACGCAAGACCTACAGCACCGGCCAAAAGTCCTTCCTCGACTTCATCACCCTCCACCCTCATCTCCTCAACAGCAACGGCTCATACCTCCCCGCTAGTAAAATGGCCATCCTCGAATGGGTCGCCCACCTCGGTTATTCGCGGCGTCTCCTTGCATCCACCATCAAGGCCTACCTCGGACATGTCAAAGCACTCCATGTCGACGCCGATGTCCCCTTTGAGGCTATCGAGTCACCCCTCACCCAACGGGCCATACGGGGCATCAAGCGATACTTTGGGGATCGCGCTAGGAAGCCAACCGTCCCTATCACCCTCAGCGTTCTCCGACGACTCGTTGCTATTTCAGACCCATCCACTTCCCTGGAGGCCGCAAATGTTGACGCTGCCATCAGACTCGCATTTGCAGGCTTCATGCGTTCCGGGGAATTCACAGTCAAAGGGAATAAGTTCAAAGCCTTTGACCCCTCTGCCCATCTTACCAGAGGCTCCATTACCTTCTACCCCACCATTTCCAACCCTGCCTCCATTAGTGTCACATTCCCTGCCTCGAAAACTGACCCCTTTCAGAAAGGTGTCACCATTTACATCGCTGCCGTTGACTCTCCCACCTGCGCAGTCAAGGCGCTTCAATCTCTCTTTGCCGCAGACCCGAGGCTGCCTGACTCCCCTCTCTTCTGCAACACTGATGGCACCCCACTCCAATATGAGGCCTTAAGGCTCCGTACACTCCTGACATCCGCAGGTTTCGACCCCACGATGTTTTCAGGTCACTCTTTCCGTCGTGGCGCCGCCTCATTGGCAGCTCAGGCTGGTTTCACAGAGTATGAGATTCAGCAACTTGGACGATGGCGCAGCGATGCCTACAAGCTATACATCAACGCATCCCGTTCCAGGCTGCTTAACCTATCTGCGCGTCTTCATTGGGCCGTCCCCGATACTCCGCATTTCGAGCCTCCGTCTCTCCTCATCGCTCCTTGCATGGCTTGAGCACAGCCCAGTTTCACCCTGGCCGCGCAAGAGAGCGGTGGTGACGCAATAGACCTCTTGCTAGCCCATCACGCACGAGAGACAGAGATTCGATATTTGGACCGCAGAATTTGGCGGTCACATGATGGATCACGTGATACATTTGTCAGCTTCAGAGGTCGAAGAAAGCGCGTCAAAGGTCACCAAAGACTGCAGTCATGGTTGCAGAGGAATCAGAGGATTCAGATGATGAGTACATACTTTACATTAAGGAGCACACTTCACTTGCAGCTGAATGAGGTGATGCTGCTTCTGGACAGCTTTCAGTGCTTAGAGATTAGTGTTCTCCGGGCTTGGGCTCAGGCCCGGGCTGAGCCCGAGCCCAGCCCTAAAAAGCCCGAGCCCGGCCCGGCCCAGGCCTCCAAAAGCCCTAGGAGGAGGGCCGGGCTTCATTTTCAGAAGCCCTGAGCCCGGCTTAAGCCCGGGCTTTTGGGCGCCATTGTGGATCGTCATTTGCGAAGTCCAAAAGAGTGAACTGCAGTTACAAAAAAACTTTTGAATTAGCTGAAAAATTTCTCAACTGTTTTTTCATCCCTCCACCTATCCTCACACTCTAAATCCCAATGCCTCACGTGGTCATCGACAGCTCTGAATATGAAATCAAAGCGCTCGACCCCATATCTTGATCAATGATTGACTCTGGGTGCTGCAAGTAGCATCACAGAGATTCAAATATTGAAGCTTGAACGCCGGTTCACCGATTCTGTGTTTCTGGCGGCCGCGCAGGCATGCTGCTGCAATACTTGCGTGTCCTGCAGGCCTGGGGCTTTAACTTTTCAGGCCACAGGGACGCGCCGGATGCAGAGGAGGTGCGTGCATTGGACGTTTAGTATAATTATGGCGGCTTGCCTGAGGCTTGGAGCCAGGGTGCGTTCAGTTGCGCCGTCATTACACCGCAGCCATGAGTGCGTGGGTCGTGCTGTTTCACCATGGCACCGGGGACCTGTACATCTGCAGCCTGTGCTTCAGCCCCGACGGGTGCCCCTCGCCACAGCGACAGCGGCGGCGGATAAACAAATGGGGGTGAGTGGTGCGAGGCGACGCGGCGCATCACTGGGCACTGACTTTGCTTTCGGCGCTGACCAACTTTGCCTTTGGTTTTCTGCATTTTACCCGGGTCTCACACATACCCCGCGCAGGCGCAGGACAAAGCGGGCGCGATCTCCTCGGATGGGCGGCTTGTCGCGGCAGACTCGCTCGACACCATCGTGCGCCTGTGTGACGTGCGGTCGAGGCAGCTCATTCCACTGCCTCGTGTGGCACAAGGACAGTGTATACAGCCTCGCGTTCACGCCCAAGGGCAACGACGACTTCCCACACCAGCAGGCCAGGGCTTGGGCCTGAGCCTGGCCCGAGCCCGACCAGGGCTCGGGCTCAGGGCCAGGCTTGGAATTCGATGGGCCCGAGCCCTTCGAGGCCCAGCCCAAGCCCGGGCTTTTGGGCCCGGCCCGAGCCCGGAAGACAACTCGTCGATATTATACAGTCCATGATAAATTAGTACGTGTCTCGTGGTGTATTCGGAAGACCCGACTCAGAGCCATCAAACCTTGTGATCCTGAATTCTTACAAAACCATGCAAACGGTCCATAAGTGGTCGTACTTAGCAGCTTTTTTCATCCCGCTCCAATCGAGGCGTCATCTGCATCAATACACGCACCTTGACGCCTAGTAAGTACAACACACATTCCATATTCGGCGCTACTTTGAAGCTTGTTCTGGTTCCAATCGACACGTTGTCGGGCAGTGTCTCAACACGTGGGGCACCAATGCGTCGTCTCGGACACGTCTGGCAGTCCATCGACACGTGGGGTACCAACGCGTCGTCTGGAAATGCATCGACGCATCAGGCACCAACACGTCGTCCGGCAGTGCAATGATACACGCAACTTGGAGCACCTACACTACAGGCTACAACTTGAATTGGGATTAGTGAGAATTTCGGGACGATCCGGATCACCAACACGGCACCACTCACGGTCCTTGCGTTGCCGAGCCTTGTCCTACAGCCTAAAAGGATATATCAGGGTGGAATAACCGTCCTCAGATACTCGCCGCGTTCCCGTCCAAGAGCAATGGGATGTTGATCCTCAATGCATTCAAAGAGAGCTGCGCATCAACTCTCCAGGTATGAACAATGCATATATATACCCAGCGAGAGTAATGGTCAGGGGTGAGCATATACAGGGGAATCAGGGCGAGGTCAATATACTAATGATGCATGATCAAACGGGATAGGTAACTAAGGGGACTCGGGCATGGGATCAAGCTTGGGTATGAGCTCGGGCTCGGGCTTAGAATCACAGTACTCGGGCACGAGTATCACAAGGTTTGGGCTTGGAAAAAGGTTGTACCAGTAAGTAACCGGCCAAAGGCTGGGTCCTTACAGTGGCGTATGGTTCCAGTGTACCATGGTGTGACAGTTCCTGTGCATATGTGGAGCCGCCGGATGGCTGCTCTGCACCATACGCAGACTCAACAGGTTGCGGCATGGGAGACTTACATGCATTCATGGGCCACAGTCCTGTCCACTGTCCCTGGGTGGAGTTTGGTGTTATGTATTGAAAATCCTGGAGAATGGATCTAGAAAGGACAGTGACTTCAACTTATGTGTTGCGCCCCTGATGAACTATCGTCCTAGGTATTTCGGACTTGAATTCCGGAGATCGCATGAGGCAGAGGTCGAGAGGATTTGAAGTTGATCTTCTTGGCTGGGTGTTGATAACTGGAGATCGGAGAATGGAGGTTGGAAGAGGTGGAAGACAGAGTATCGAAGGCGGAGAGAGAGAGAGTACCTGCAAGACTCACTGTACGAAGAACAGGAGACAATGTGAAGGGATTCATGTATCAAAGTCGATTATCTGATTGCAGACCAGAGGGCATACATGAGGGGGTTTTATACACAGAGCTGAGACAACAAGTAATAGGGTAGTAATAATCACATTCCAGAGGGAGCAGAAGTTGGATAGACATATAGGGTAAGTAACTAATACAGAGCAAGGGGACAACAAGGGGGTGCAGGGTAGAGTGAAGAACAATGGGCAAAATAACAAAGGAACATAAGTCTAATGGACAGCAGAACAAACAGAAGTCCTGATGAACCAGAAATGGCATGTTGCTGTGCTAAGGGTTGAGCACGGGGGCCGATGAATAGAGTTGATCAGGGGTGTTGGAGAGCAAGGGGTTGAGGTCATGGGATGCGGAGGTTGTGGAATAGAGTCAGAGGTGGCACGGAGGGGTTGTGCGGAGGTGTTGCGGAGGTGGTGGAGATGGTTGTGTGGCATGGTCATAACATTTGGTGTCGTTCCTGTGCACCATATGTAAAGACATGGCATGGCAGGATGGTGTACATCAACCTTACATGCAGACTGCAGATGGTTCCTGTCCACAATGCATGTGGTGAGCTGGGGTTTGAACATGCAGATTGAAACCCACATGATGGTGTTACAAGTCTCGATCCCCAATCCCATAAAAACTGCTCACCTGTTGCATACCCTTCCACCTACTTGAGATCTCACTAGCTTGCCCCTACATGACGACAAATCCAGAGGCACACAATGACATGCATGCCACACTCCAGGATTGGCACAACCAATCTATGCTGCACAAGTATGCAGGGGGGCCCGACCCTGGCCTGGCCCCGACTGGGTATGACACATGGCTAGGTGGTCAGAGCTTCCGTGTGGCTAATAAAGCATATTGCAACACTGATGACAGCCTGTCTGAAGTATCAGCCACATTCGGTGGATTGGAGTCCATGTTGCAGTTCTCTGTGATTTCACCATCAGTTGCCACCTCCCTGGAGAATCAGCAATATACTGCAGCATCTGGGGTGATGCCGGCAGGATACTATGGCACCCCAACTCCTACACACACCCTTGGGCAGCCCAACACCGTCCCTGCACACACCATCCCACAAGTATGCCTCTTACGATGTGCCTCAACCACCCGGCGAGCAACCCTACAGAACTGACTACTTCATGGAGAGGTACGCCATGATTGGCCTCTATGATCACTTGCAGCGAGGTGGCAGGGAGTCTTACAAGAGTGCCATAGAAGAAACCCACAAGATAATTAAACAGGAATGGCTTGATGCACAGTATTGCAGCAGGGGGTACTCTAGGTGCGGCTATGGTCAGAACAGAGGATGAGATGAGCATGATGCCAATAACAAGGAGAAAAACCAAGAGCACATGCAAGCTAAGGTGGGCAAACACAATGCCCCTCACTCCCCACCTAGCTCAAGGCAGGCATCACTGGGCCATGGCAGGCAGTGAAACACCCCTTGAGAAGCACATAAGGCTAGCGAACCTGGTCAGTTTCCCACCTATTCTAGAAGATCACTGACAGCTGAGGACACAGCCATTTTTGAACCAGTAGTCAGGGAATTAGTTGACGGGTGGATGTGGCAACTGACCCCGCTGACAAGCCTATGGTGCTGTTAAGTTTGGTTTTTAGGCGTTAATATCGTGTATTAGTGAACACAGCGAATGCCCAAATAACTTGTGTGAATAAGTATGCCGTTCGGCGAAGAGGGTGAACCAATAAATGTTCACAAGATAAGAGGGCGGCCCGAACAGAGCTCGCCCTATCTACAGTCGTAGCAAAATAGCCCATGGCACTTGACAATGTAACGTGCAAGGTGTCACGGAAAGGTTGTCTAAGTAGCAACAATCCCTTCGCCGGTGAAGGCGCTCCTTCGGAGCCCTTTGCCGACAGCGCAGAAAATAGTTCGAAGGCTAAGGTAACGAAGATGAAGTATGAGAACTCACCAGTGATGCCTAAGTCTTCTTCTGGTCGAAGATAGGAATCTACAGGAGAAGGCTCAAGACGATAGTACTCCGATTCATCCTTCATCATCCATGTACACCTTGTTACGGCTGTGCATTTCTGATTTCTGACCCTCAGTTCCGCACACATTCCACCCTCCCGGTAGTCCCGATATTCCACCCCTTGTTCTACTCCCTTGTTCTTTCGACTCTATTACTCGGACCCACCGGACCCGCTTCATCGTTCATCAAGATCATATATACGGTCATCCTTGTAGTTCGTTGTCAGATATGTTTTCCGACCCCTTGTTCTTTTGCCATTGTTTTACCTTACCCTGAACACCCCTTGTAGTCCCCTTGTTCCCAATTAGTTAGTTCCCACATATGTCTACCCGACTTCCGCTCCCCCTGGAATTTGCTTAGTACTATCTCATTACATGTTGTCTCAGCTCTTTGTATAAAAGCCTCTCATGTATGTCTGTTATTCTGCAATCAGATAATCGCCTTCGATACTTGATTTCCTTCGCTCCATCTCCTGTTGTTAGCACAGTGAGTCTAGCAAGACCTCTGTCTCTCCGCCTTCCGCCTTCCAACTCAGTTCCGACCCAAGTTCCAACTTACCTTTAGTTCAGTACTTTCCGACTTCTGATCTGCGTTCCGAAATACTTAGGACGATAGTTCATTGGGGGCGCAACTTATAAGTTGAAGCCGCTGTCCTTTCCAGTTCCGACTTAGTGGAAATCTCGATACGTAACACACCTCCCCAGTCTCTCTAACTCTGTCCCTACTCTCATCAACTCTGGTGCTACTTCCAATTTCATTGATAGCTCTTTTTCCTCTCATTCTGGTTTCGTATGTACATCGCTCCGTTCGCCGATTGCCCTCTCCCTTTTTGACGGAAAGCCAGCCACTGCTGGTTTCATTTACAAATATCTAGATACTAGTCTCACTTTCAGCAACTCCTCTTCGCAGGACATTTCGCTACTTGTCACAAAGTTACACCCTTCAGCCATGATCATTCTCGGGCTCCCGTGGCTTCGCTCTACGAAACCTACTATCGATTGGGGTTCTCTCAATCACCTTCCCTTCCAGCACCGATTCCATGCTCCCACATATGACGGTCGCCATGGCCTGTACGATGATTTCCCCTCCAGCTATCTTCGACAGTATTCCAGAACTCCACACTGCCTCGATGACTTCACCACCATCAGTTCCTGGTTCGCACTTGTCCCCGCCATCCTTGGGTTACATCCCGAACATGGCGATTGGACCACTCTCTTACGTCCCGGTCCTTCCACCGGATGTCACTTCATTGCCCGCTCCTATTCTGAATCCTTCTGGTTATGAACAGACGTTCGACGTGGATGGCGAACCATTACTTCTCTCAACCACGCCGATCGAGAATCACTCCTCTGAGTCCTCCGTATCGCTTCCTAATACTCTCGTCCATCCATTTCCAGCCACGAAAGAAAGCATAATTGAAACCAAACCTATTCGACCAAAAACAGAGCCTGTTCCAAGCCATTCTCGCCCCTGTACACCATGTACAGAATCGCTGATCGATGACCACCTTCCATTCCATTCTTCGACTCCCGATCTGCCTCCAACAAGAAGGACAACACCGCATATAAGCCTAATTAGTGCGGCCACCTTCGAGCTAATCATGAAACTCGGTGAAGAAGAAACCTTCATGTTAAACATGCACCCTACCATCCCTGAACCCACTTTGCTTCATGCTGTAGGCAATGAATGGACCAGCTCCGACTACACTCCTTCACGAAAACCCCCTACCAAAGGACGAGTTAGAGATGGTTAGAACTGTGGTCCCACAGGAGCTGTGGTCCCAGAGGAGTACCATGACTTCTTCGATATCTTCTCGCATGCTAAAGCCAAAGCCTTGCCCCCACATCACCCTTATGATCACACCATCGAGATCAAAAATGATGGCACACCACCTCATGGTCCCATATACCCACTCTCGAACAGCAAATTAGAAGCGCTCCGCGACTATCTCGAAGATATGCTTGGCAAGGGATTCATCTGCTCATCACAATCACCCGGTGGTGCCCCAGTTGTGTTCGCAAAGAAGAAGGATGGTACACTGCGAATGTGTGTGGACTACCGAGGGTTGAATCATATCACGTGAAAGAACAAGTACCCTATCCCACTGATTCCGAGCCTTATTGACCGACTCAAAAGCGTGAACATCTATACCAAATTCGACCTTCACACCAGGTTCAACAATGTTCGGATTGCCTCTGGCCAAGAGTGGAAGACAGCCTTCCAAACTCGATATGGGTCCTTCAAATATCTCGTCATGCCGTTCGGGTTGACAAATGCCCCAGCTACTTTCCAGCACTTCATGAATGACATCTTCCAAGGCATGGCTGATGTCTTCGTTGTAGTCTACCTTGACGACATCCTGATCTTCTCAAAGAACAGGAAGGATCACTTAGAGCATGTCCGAATGGGTGTTTCCCGTCTTCGGAAGCACAACCTCTTCATAAAGCCAGAGAAGTCCCTCTTCCATTCGGACTGGGTCGAATTCCTCAGATTCATCATCTCTCCTGCTGGGGTCTCCATGGACATCGAAAAGACAGCTGCCATCACAAAGTGGCCTGTACCAATGAACATTCACGAAGTCCAATCATTCCTGGGCTTCACGAACTTCTACAGAAGATTCATCATTTCATTTTCAGACATTGTCCTGCCACTCACTCGCTTGACCAGAAAGGATACTCTGTTCTCCTGGGAAGCGAAGCAGCAGGAGGCCTTCAAAGCACTCAAAGCTGCATTCTCAAGAGCCCCCGTCCTCATCCACTTCGACCCGAGTAACCCCATTGTCATCCAAACGGACGCCTCTGACTATGCCATCGCTGCCATTATCTCCCAGATCACCCCCTCTGATGGTGATATCCATCCAATCGCCTTCTATTCGTGAGGGATGGCACCAGCCGAGATGAACTACGAGATCTACGACAAAGAGCTCCTTGCTATCTTCTGCGCCTTCAAGCAATGGCGAAACTACCTCGAAGGGGCATCCCACATCATCCTTGTCCTCTCCGACCACAAGAACCTTGAGTACTTCGTGACAACAAAGCAGCTGACCCGACGTCAGGTTCAATGGTCCGAACACCTGTCAGGTTTCAACTACATCATTCGCTACCGAGCCGGGCGACTTGGCACAAAGCCTGATGCATTGACCCATTGGGGCGATGTGTACCCTAAAGGGAGGGATGGTGCTTATGCATTGGCGAATCCTCACAACTTCCAGTCAATGTTTAAGACCGGGCAACTCATTTGCGCCATCATCCTTGACTCTGCATCCCTGTTGACATCGATCCAACAGGGCCAGTTGACTGATCCCTTGTCCTCAGCCCACATCACCCGTCTTCAGTCTCAGTTGATGGCGGTCACCCTTCCAAATGCGAAGCCAGACCCCTGGTCACTTGGAGAGGATGACAAAATGCTGTTGTACAAGCAGCGAACGTATGTCCCCGATCATAATGATATTTGCTTGGACATCCTTCGCTCGCTGCATGATCATCAGTTAGCAGGCCACCCAGGGATCAGCAAGACGATGACAAACATTCAGAGACAGTATCATTGGCCGAACATGTCCACCTTCATCACCAACTGCATCAGTTCCCGTTCCAAATGTCGCCATGCTAAATCCATTCATCACAAACCCTTCGGTCCTCTTCGCTTCCTACCCATCAGCCAATGTCCTTGGGACTCCATCTCCATGGACTTCATCGAGGGACTCCCCCCGTCATATGGACACTGTCATGACCGGTTTATTTCTCCTACCGCGCTACCTCCATGTTCCCCCTCGTCACTCCCTAGCATCTTCATCAGAGTTCACCGCACCTACCGACCACTCCTCCTCTACGTCTACCCTACTCGCTGTTCGCCCCATCCTCCGAACCGCTATTTGCTACTCGTGCATTTCGCCAGCAGGCACGCCATCAAATATGATCAATACCAATCACCCGGCATGATGGTTCATCATTAGCCCCATCATCTTCTTAATCCAACCCCATTGGGTGTTCGTATGGCCAAAGTGCGTTCGCAGGGTGTTCCTTCCATAGGTCGTGCGGGATCAACCCAGTAAACGAAGAGTCCGTGCAGGGTAGCATGTATGCGGGTCCCAAGACATGGTTTTGTCCATAAGTGCCTTCACCCCCTTTTACTCTCCGTCGTTTCATGTTCGCATTCTTCCCTCACTCTATTGTATGTTTATTCCATCTCCTTAGTACCATGACTGCGCACCCCTATCTAACCCTGACTTGTGGCGGCCTCTGTCCTATTCGCTGATACCTTACAAGCATTCGATATAAGTAGTTTACATTCGCATGTATATTCCCCAGTTCAATTATCATACGTCGTCCATCTTGTGCAAACTTGACCTCGCTGTGATCATTGTCTTGGGCCTCTCCTTGAAGATTTATATCTTCGACCAGCCAAGGACTTAGGCATCACTGGTGAGTTCTCATACTTTGTCTTTGTTACCTTAGCCTTCGAGCTACTTTCTGTGCTGTTGGCGAAGGGCTCCAAAGGAGCACCTTCGCCAGCGAAGGGACCGTCGAAACTTAGACAGCCCTTCCGCGATATCTTGCACGTTACGTCGTCAAGTGCTGCGAGCTGTTTCGCTACGACTGTAGACAGGGCGAGCCCCGTTCGGGCAACCCCTTTGTTTTGTGAACATTCATCGGTTCACTTATTCACCGAACGGCATACTTATTCGCACAAGTTATTCGGGCATTCGTTGTGTTTACTAATGCGCTAAAAACCAATCTTGACAGTATAATTGAACTAACAGCTACAGTCAAAGCATTCAGTCTATCCATTCACCATTTTCTTACGCACACTCTATGCCACACCTATTCGCGGGACAGCTTCACCATTTCAAAGGTCGCCTCTCCCCACACCGAACATTCCTTATTCCCCTTCGTGGGACAACCTCTCTTCCAACACTCCTCTCTACAGATTCTCGCCTCGCCTGGCGGGCCTGAGCCTCGTTTATTCGCAGGACAGCCTTACCCCTCCATGGGTCGCTCTTCCCCGTAACAATCCTTCGCACAGCTTTCTGCCCTACTTGGCGGACCTGGATCATCTCTCCTACTAAACTTGTTCTCCTCAATTCTTGCCGATGGACATCCAGCCCGATTGACTCTGTACCACCAGCATGTTTATTCGCCTCTATTAGCTCCCATTCCGATTCATCCTTCATCATCCATGTACACCTTCCCGGTCTCTCTAACTCGATCCCTACTCTTATTGACTCTGGTGCCACTTCCAATTTCATTGATAGCTCCTTTTCCTCTCGTCCTGGTTTCGTATGTACATCACTCCGTTCGCCGATCACTCCCTCCCTTTTCGACGGGAAGCCAGCCACTGCTGGTTTCATTCACGAATATCTCGATACTAGTCTCACTTTCAGCGACTCTTCTTCGCAGAACGTTTCGCTACTTGTCACAAAGTTACACCCTTCTGTCGCAATCATTCTTGGGCTTCCGTGGCTTCGTGGAGCGAAGCCAACGATCGATTGGGGCTCCCTCTCAATTACCTTTCCTCCCGGCACCAGTTTCATGCTCCCACGTATGACGGTCGCCATGGCCTGTACGATGATTTCCCCGCCGGCTATCTTCGACAGTATCCCCGAACTCCACACTGCGTCAATGACATCGCTACCGCCAGTTCCTGGTTCGCACCCGTCCCCGCCATCC
>WHVA01000268.1:0-149265 GCA_015179125.1 Gautieria morchelliformis
GCGGGGGTCTTGGGATGTAGAGGCTGACGCTGCATATGATTCCCTCGATCACAAGACCGTTTTCTATCGCTTCGTTGGCTGCAGCTTTGGTCTTGTAGCTAATCATCAGTGGTCCTCGCTTGGTTCGCTCCCGGATTTCCGCGGCATTGAGCCAGGCTAGGTTAGCTATCTGTCGGTCCCCACATGCGCTGTGAGGGTTGTCCAGCTCAAGACTACCTATAGCTGTGTCAAGATCGTCCGAGTCGGACCAGAAGTCGGCCGGCGCGTTGTGTGCGACTACTGCATATGCTCGTTGTGGTGTCGTGGCCCCAGGGTCGACCAGCCTCACCCATTTGTCCGCGTGGGTCCTGGCTTTGTCGGCGTCCTCAGCGGTTTTGAACGTGAGTGTGACGTTCTCAGCCGCAGACTTGGTTATCCCCCTAATAGACTGGGCTGCCGGGGGTGGGGTTAGACGGAGTAGACTATCCCCATGGCCATGACCAGTCCCTGCCTCAAACTCCAGCGTCGACGAGTACAGCCGGTCCCATCAATTACTTTCCTCAGAGCAGCAGGCAAGCCAAGGCATCTCTTGCCCCATCACGACTATCCTTTCAGTCAAAGCATATTGTCATTGGAAAAGAAGAGGAATATGAAATAGGAACTGTGGGTGGTAAAAAAAGACGTGGCTCGGAGGATATAGAATCGTTCAGCAAAGGCGAGCTTGTTGTCATGAGTGGCAGCTGGTTGATGGTGCTGGGTTTGATCATCATTGCGCTAATGATCATCCTTGGAAAAATTGCACTGTAATTCACTGTGGGTCTTGTCCCTTGTGAGTAGACCACATGTTGAATTGTTCTGCAGACTTGGGAGAATGCTGAGCATCAATGGGCATCAAGTTTCGTGTCGGATGTCTTTTTCACAGGCCCTTGGAGAATATGAAGGAGGTGTCGCGAGACGAAGTACGGTATTGAGACATGATTTGGTCTCCCAGGAAGATTATGGGGGCATGAGGCGGATTCAAGACAGGTTGCAACGACGTCATTAGCTCGAGCCCTGGTGCCGAAGCCGTTCCGATTCCATCTCCGACTCTGCTTTCGGAAATGATTCCAAGTACTCATGTTGGGAGTTTGACCAAGCTTGGTAAAGGCGTACTTCGGGTGGAGACACATTGTTCCGCGGAACGATACTCTTGGCTTTTTGAACGGGACAGACACTTATATATATAATAGGAAGACCGCTGTTGCTTGTGTGTAGCTCAGCTAGAACATTAATGGACATGTTACGGCAGTTCAGTTATTAGTCGATAATCGTTGCGTATATATGACCTTTTAATCCAGGAAACTAGGCAGGCGGCACTGACGCCAGCCGCGGTACAGTACTAGCAGAAGCTATTTTGGTATCCCAGGGAAGTGAATCGGGTTAGATCTTGTGCAGGTGGTACCTGTGAAAATCATTTCGAATGGAGCGACGAGTATACTTAGGTATCATTCAACACTATTAGTAGAATTCGACATGTCACTCGATGAGTGGACTCCTGTTTGCCAACTCCCGACGGCCCCTATGGAAATTAATAAATGATAGGACTAATTTCTCTCCTAAAGAAACTGAACCCTGTCATCGATAAGTAAGTACTAAGTATTCGTCTCTTTTCCGTCTCTTTTCAAGGAAGTAATAGTCAAACTCCGTCGGCAATACCCGCAACCCCCTTCTAACGCTCAGACATTTATTGGCTTCGTGTTCAAAGCCACCTTGGCCACCAGCTATGCGCGTCCGCACGCTCGAGATACGCTGGCATGACCAGAAACCCATATCTACGTGCGACTTCCAGCCTATATCTGCGTCGCGCAAGCCACGGGCTTCTCGAGAGCAGATAGGGAGCACGTCGTACAGACTTGCGACGGGTGGGGAGGACAATAACGTCAGGGTGAGTGGCTGTGGCTAGCCGCTGTACGCTTTATAGTTTATGGCTGTACTCTTTCCACTAGGTCTGGCTCGTCCGCCCGAATATCGTACCCCTCTCAGCCGCTGCAGGCTCTTCTTCCTCAGGTCTACCCCTGACGCCGCACCCACCACGCGTCGAATATCGCTCCACCCTGACCAAACACTCTGGCGCGGTGAATGTAGTGAGGTTCAGCCCAAATGGCACGTGTGTTTGATGACGATTTTGTTCGTTCGTGTGGCGCTGATGTATGTTCTGTTCTGTCCTTGTTAGGCGAACTCATCGCGTCGGCTGGCGATGGTAAGGCTATGTCTTATTGACGTTTTCCTTTTAACGTCGCTTTACTTATACTACTCATGAATATGAAGATGGCATGATTATTATTTGGGTGCAGACGGATCGTCCTGTGGCGGCTGCGTACGGGAGTGAGGGGGTGGCGGACGAGGACCCGGAGCATTGGAAGGTCCGCATATCCTTCCGGTGAGTGCACAGCACCTAGCCCGCGCGAGAGGCTAACCCGTCGACAGGTGTACAACCAATGAGATCTACGACCTCGCGTGGAGCCCGACGGGCGAGTACGTGATCGCGGGCAGCACGGACAACGCGGCGCGCATCTTCAGCGTCGCGGACGGGACGTGCGTGCGGGAGCTCGCGGAGCATACGCATTACGTGCAGGGCGTCGCGTGGGACCCGATGAACGAGTTCATCGCCACCCAGAGTAGCGACCGCGCGGTGCACGTATATAGCGTGTCTACGAAGCAGGGTGCGTTGGAGACGCATGCGGTGGGGAGGAATATGCGGATGAATGTTCGGCATAGTAGGACGCCGAGCGCGAGTACGAGCGCGGGCCGCCCGCGTATAATGCGCCGCTCGTCGACCACGAGCGACGCGGAGTCCAGCATCAGTGAAGTGCAGCGGGAGGACGCGGGGCATGCGCCGCCGACGCCCGCGACGTCCATCGCGAGCACGCCGACGATGTTTCCGCCGCCTCAGGTAGAGAGGCCGTCGTCGCGCCGGTCGTCGTTCAGCGGGTCGAATGCGGCGGGCTCCCCTGCGCCTTCGAGCCACGGCCATTTCGGGCGCTCGCCCTCGCCGATGCCGCCTCTCCCCGCTATACGGCCGCAGTCGTCTGGCTCGTCGTCCTGGTCCTCCGTCAAGTTGTATGGAGACGAAAGCTTCACCAACTTCTTCCGGAGGCTGACGTTCAGCCCGGATGGCGCGATGTTGCTCACCCCTGCGGGCCAGTTTGAAGACCCGTCGGTTGTTCCCGGATCCTCGAGCCGCTCGTCATCAAAACAGCCGGAGTCCTCCCGTGGTCGAAAGCACTCGACAACGAACGAGGCTGACCCAGCTTCGTCCGTGTATATATACACCCGCGCCAATTTTGCGCGTCCGCCTGTCGCTCAGCTTCCGGGACACAAAAAGCCTAGCGTCGCCGTGAAATTCTCGCCTGTGCTTTACGAACTGCGCCATGATTTGGCCGCTCAGACGCCTGGGCCGAAGCGGGTGACGATAGAGCGCGGGCAGGACTCTACTGTGGATGTGGATCTGGGGGCTGCGCCTGACATACCCGGCGACGCCGATTCCACGATGTCCTCCACATCTGCGGCTAGGAAGACGCGGATTCCGACACCGACACCGAAGGGCGCACAATCTCCGCTTGCGATGCCGGTTCCCCATTTCCCGCCGCGCTCTCCGTCGTCACTCACGGAGCCGCTTCCGAATCCTGGCGCACCGCCGTCGACGGCAGCTGCAGCGGGGGTCTTCGCACTGCCGTATCGGATGCTTTTTGCGATTGCGACGATGGACACGATCACAATCCACGACACGCAACAGGCCGGCCCTGTGTGCATGTTCACGAAGCTGCATTACGACGAGTTCACGGATATGACGTGGTGCGTTTTACGTTTTTTTCGCCGTTGCTTGATACCGTGTATCGATTCTGGACGCTGCCAGGTCGCCCGACGGGCAGTGCTTGATGCTGTCCTCGCGGGACGGGTTTTGCACGATTATCGTGTTGGACGAGTATTTGCCGGCGTATCACACGCAGCAGCACACGCTGCAACTGCAGTCGCTCGCGCATGCGATCGGGCCGCATCAGCAGCACGCCCCGACGCCTGGGACGGCGTCCGCGTCGTCTGCGGGGTATTCCGCGGGCGTGCCTGCGCATGCGCACTTGGGGCAAGGGCACGCGCACGCGCATTCTCAGACGCAGACTCGGAAGCGGAGCGAGCCGCCGGGTGTTTCGTCGAGCAGCGAGGAGAACGTTGCGAGAGGCGGCGCGCCGCAGACGCATAGGCCAGATGCGGACGGGGACGGGGGCGCGGACGGGGAGGGCGGGGATGTGCGGGAGCCGGCGAAGAAGAAGCGACGCGTCATGCTGACGCGGGTGGGAGACTTGGACTCGTGACGGGAGGCTCATTCTGGTGTAAGATGTTCGTTACTTACGTGGTCATACTTGAGTTGTTGGGATTTACGCGATAGTATAGTACGAGTTATATTATAACCGAGCCTGGGTGTGGATTCGAGCAAGCATGCCGCGGCGGGGCGACCGTGTTTAAGTGGCACAGTCTTCGGACGTGCTGGCTCAGCCTGAATTCTGCACCTGCACCGACTGGTTATGAATGTCTGCTCCGGTCAAGCGCAGGCGCTAAAGCCTAACCGTTAACTTCGTGGCCTACCGAATCAACGGCTTTCTCATGGCGCGGCTACCATCTAACGTTCAGTTTCAGGGGAGATGGGATCTCGACGGTGATGATCGCTACGCGACGCACTGGTGTGGTTCCTCATTGAGTTTTCAGACGACAAGTCGTTCCATCACACTTCAGCTTGGTAGCCTGACTGCATCGAGGAAAAACTATCATAATGTGCTCTGGCGTTTCGGCTCCCAGTCTGCTGTCACACGGACGTCGCTCGTGAAAGGCAAACGAGCAATGGTGCTGACACCGACACCGGCAGATGCGGGCGCAGGATCAACCCATGGCGGCGAGGTTCTTCTGGATGTAACAGTCATGCTCTGCGATTGGGGTGCCAAATTACAGATACTGGATATCACAGCTGTATGTTTCCTGGGGAATACTTAATACGTTCTTATTCTAACTTATATTTTGTAAAGGCGGATGGGCGGCCCGTTCTTCCTCCAGCAGTGGGGTCCCCTGTTCGTCCCATGCTCTTCATCGGAGCTTCGCTCGTGTCTGGATTCTCTCCTCCATTCAGAGGCTTGGCCCTGCCCCATGGGAGCTTTCAAGCCTTTGGATCCGTTGTAGTCCGCACTCTACGTGCCCATGGGAAGGATGCTCGCCTCGAGATGGTTGCCTATCCAGGTACGGTACACGCACCCTCGATCCAGTACATAATATGTCAGCTTAGATGGTTACTTCAACCACCTATATAGGTTTACGGCTCATGTCAACAGAGCACGACAAAGGTATGGAAGATATCTTTTGGGATGGTATGGATGGCGTGGGTGGATGGGAGCAGCGGTCGAAGGATCCGCCTGACGATATCTTCATTTGTATTGGTGCGTCGGTTCTTGTCACCTCTGACCATATAGGTAAGTGAGTGAACTTGGGTGTAGGATCAAATGACAGAGGATGGGGGGCGGACAAGGACGAGTTCATACAGACTTATCGGGCATTCCTGGTTCGCCTTAGAGATAGCTACCCAAACACCCTTAAACGTATCCACGTCATTGTGAGCGCTACATCGCGGTCAAATTATGCCTGACAGTCTTCTCTGCTTGTAGTCGCCTTTCGGATTATTTAAGTACCCCTCCGAGCCAGAAGACCGTGTTGCTATCTTTGAGCCCGATGTTCAGCATATGGTCGAACTTCTTGCCGAATCATGGCGCCAATCGAATCCCGAAGGCGTGAAGCTCTTTCACATTGCTACTGAT
Source organism: Gautieria morchelliformis (assembly GCA_015179125.1). Lineage (NCBI taxonomy): Eukaryota > Fungi > Basidiomycota > Agaricomycetes > Gomphales > Gomphaceae > Gautieria > Gautieria morchelliformis. The sequence goes on from WHVA01000268.1 coordinate 5,814, forward strand.
GGTTGGATAGACAAGTCGCTAACTTGCGATGGTCTGCACCCTATCATGGAAGGTATGTTGAAAGCTGAGACCCTTATGAATTGCTGCAAATATCTGTCACAGGCCACGAGAAGATAGGTGCGAGATTAGTTGAATGCCTCGATGCTCGGGGTTTGGTATGAGATATACGACATGGCATCCTGATATGTTTGCCAATCCCGAGCTAACTTCACACGTCTACGAGGACTTCTCTACATAGTTGCTTCTCCCAGCTCAGTCTTCACCCAGAAACAACTTTAGTGATCCCTTTTTTTAAGCAGTGACAGATTTAAAGTTGGAGAGAGTCGGGGACTGGGGCGGCAGCCGCCACCGCTACGATACATAGTCTGCAGCGTAACTTCTCTTTTTTCACAGCCTTGCAATCAATCGTGCTCCTGAACATGTCTTCCTCCCCAACGAAAGAGACTTTCAAGACTTCCGTCGCAAAATCGCCCACCGCCCCCAAAATAGTAGCCCTTCCGGCCTCTCACTGTCACAGCTGCCTAACATGACCAGGCTGTGCGCTAGTGGGTGACGGGTAGGGCAACGACGTCTGAGGGGACGGCTGGGTCCGCGAGGAGGTGGGAAGACTGGGGGGCGCGAGAGGCGGCCCCCGCAGCTGCGCTGTCCACTGCTGGATGGCGGAGTGGGACGGCGAGTTGTCGGTGACTGACTGGGTGAGGAAGTGAGGAGGACTGGGGTGGGGAGGGGGTGCTCTGCGCGGTGCTCCGTGCGGGGACGTTTGGGCGGACGCGGGTCAGTGAGAGAGAGGCGCGTGGGGGAGTTTGCGGAAGCTGATCAGTGAGTGGGTGCATCGGAAGACCCCGAGGACACAATGCCCAATCGGAGTTCATCGAGGCGCAAATTCACGTGAGTCGATGGTCCATCCCTCGAGTCAAGGCGTTCCAACGCTCTGCTGGATCGTACAGCGAGTTGCCGAGCCGAGCCGAGCCGAGGCACCATGCGTGCAACAAGATCCATGTTATCTGACTTGTGTCATGACTGATTTATGTTGGCACTGTTCAATTCATTATCCCCCGATGGCTGGCATCAAGTCGCCGGACTTGATCATCCGGGAGTTGATGTCACTCCTCAAGGTGTCCCCGGTCCCGGACATATTGAGGAACGACATCGAGTGGGAACAGATGGTATCGATGTTGAACGCTTGAGGGCTGACAACCATCGGGCCTCGACGTAACTTATATCTTCCCGCTGCCCACTCCATCTGATCAGAATCAATGGCATCACATGAGGCCACACAAGCCCAAACATCGAACATGCTTTACATCATACTGTCGTCTAGTTTTGTGTTCATAGGTTGCCATTGCACCAAGCCTGGATATCACAAGTCCCGGCTTCGCATGCGTTGGCGTGAACACGATTTTTACTCCTCCATAGTACTAGGCTGAGATACGTGCGGTGGTTTGACCGAGGAAGACTCCAACGGCTGACGTGCTTCAGAATAAATTGTGAATCAATGCCTTGTCAGTTCATTCACGATGTATCTCTGAGTTCAGCCCCATTACAGATGACCTCTCGCACTCGCCTGAAACGCAAGGAATTGGACGACGTTCTAGGAGGAGAACAACAGGCAGAGCCGGCCGTGATTCATTAGTAGGCGTTATCGACAGACGTACAGGAGGCAAGGTACAGTATGCATATCGCTGTCAGCGATATGAAGCAACTTCAAGCCCAAGGGGATCCCCCGGAATGACTCTCTCTAGTAAAGTAAGTATAACACTTGATTGAATTGAATTGTGCAGAGGAAAAATTAGCTATCGTCTCTGTAGACAACGCCTCCTCCTGAAAATACAACATTTTGCGCCTAGCCTGGTACTTGGAAAATCGGTCTTTGATGGGCGTTGTTCGGCACCCAGGGCAGCAGGTGGCTTGAATCGATGTTTATCGATCCCTCCCACTTACGCTTGGAGAATCTGTGGAAGTATATCATCTGGATGCGTCTTCAAATCCTGACCCTCTTGCCAAGCCGCGTTGCCGTGTCGAGCATGAATCTGGCGGGCAGTATGGGGAAGGAGCGCGTGACCCGCCACGACGCACGCTGCTGTACTCACAGGCTGGGTATCGTCAGATATAATCCTCTGCACGTCTCCTCTGTGATTCGGTCACTTGGATTTCAAGAGGCAGTATCCCCTCGCCTCTCTTACCACTGATGATAAGAGGCGGGGGGAAACTGCCTCTTGAAATCCAAGTGACCGAATCACAGAGGGTCGCATCTCCGACCGGACGTGGATATCGAGAACGTCCTAGGCATAGGAAATGGCATTATGATTGGACGGTCTGGCGGTAACTACGTCGGTGGGATTGTACCATGGCATGGCAGGGTCAAGAATAGCTGACAAGGACACTTTCCAATGCCTGCTACTCTCATCTGATGGGCCGCACCATTCTGGTGTAGTTTTGAGTGCCCTGAGACCTTATCCTGTGTCATCAATGGAGTTCCACTGCAGCTGAGATGACACACCTATTTGGCTGCTGCCCTCTTGATTGTATCGCCGCGTGGTGGCCACTACATTGCTGTGCTGGTCGCGCGGTAGTAGGACGTCCGGAGGACTAGCTGTGCCGGATACTTTCCCTATCCCAGACCGTTTTCGACGTTTACTTCGGCCTTCCCTACACCTGGATAACCCCGTCCTTGTGAAGTGTTCGCCGACGTCCTGCGCAAGCGCATCTTCAAGCTTCAGCGGGCCCTCATTCGACATGGTATCAAACTTACGATTTAAAATGCGGTGCGTTCCCTGAGCGGGAAGTCTCTTTCCCTTTGCGACCGTGGCCAGGCATGTTTCCTGACGATGCACTGGACTTTGCTTCAGGTGTTTCGCTGTGGGAAAGAACGACGTAAGTCAATGAATTGTCGAAGGCTCAGATTGTCTGTCTGTTTTTCGTGACCGTCATGAAAACAGACAGACAATCTGAGCCTTCATACTTCGAAATGGTCGCCATGGAGGATGACCAAGAGTAGTTGTGATTTGGGTGCATTACAGTGCAAGTTGCGGGTGGGTTCTTGTTGGGTGGCGAAATTATCTTCGGTTCCAGTCCAGTGTATTCGACGACCTTGCTGAAAAGCTGCGACACAACCCCCTTACATGAGGCCACGCACGCGCAAAACTTATACAAGACGGTATCGTCGTCGTCATTTAGCGGCGAGATAGCACGGCCCTCTTGGCGGTACATCTACTTTAAGGTAGGAGCGACTCAGAGAGTGTATCAATTAGAGTGCTCGAAAGGAAAGGTGGGACTAATAATATTTACGAGACTCAAGCACAAGTATCGGATTTATAAGTTCAACACATTCCTTTTGCATGTTCACGAAGCTGCATTACAGTACGACGAGTTCACGGATACGACGTGGTGCGTTTCCGTTTCACTGTTCCTTCTACCGCATGTGATCGTTTATCGTGTATCGATGCTTCCAGGTCGCCCGACGGGCAATGCTTGTCCTCGCGGGTCGGATATCTGGACGATTATCATGTTGGACGGGTATTTACCGGCGTACCACACGCAGCAGCACAGGCAGCAGTTGCAGTCCCTCGCGCACGCGATTGGGCCGCATCAGTAGCACGCCCCTGCCCCTGGGACGTCGTCCGCATCGTCTACGGGCTATTCCGCAGGCGTGCCTGCGCATGCGCACTCTCAGACACAGACTCGGAAGCGGAGCGAGCCGCCGGGTGTTCGTCGAGCAGCGAGGAGAACGTTGCGAGGGGCGGCGCGCCGCACACGCAGAGGCCGGACGGGGACGGGGGTGTGCGGGAGCCGGCGAAGAAGAAGCGACGCGTCATGCTGACGCGTGTGGGAGACTTGGACTCGTGACGAGGGGCTCATTCTGGTGTAAGATGTTCGTTACTTACGTGGTCATACGTGACTTGTTGGGATTTACGCGATAGCATAGTACGAGTTATATTATCACCGAGCCTGGGTGTGGATTCGAGCAAGCATGCCGCGGCGGGGCGACCGTGTTAAGTGGCACAGTCTTCGGACGTGCGGGCTCAGCCCGAATGTGCAACTGCACCGACTGGTTATGAATGTCTGCTTCGGCCAAGCGCAGGCGCTAAAGCCTAACCGTTAACTTCGTGGCCTACCGAATCAACGGCTTTCTCATGGCGCGGCTACCATCTAACGTTCAGTTTCAGGGGAGTTCCAGTCTTGGCTTCAGTTCTGACCCGAGGTCCGGATCTGACCTGAGCACATCCCGAGGGGCAGGCTGAGTTACCAGAACCTTTGGTTTCAGGAATTGTCCCAGAATGGAACCAAGGTTGTGGGTTGAAATGTGTGTGTTAAGTGAGTGCTGCGGAGGCGCAGACATGTGTCAGGAAGGGAGCGGGCATCCCTGACATCGATCAGGGGCATGAGGTATATAGGTAGTGTGCTGGCAGCGGGGGTCCTCAGCCTTTTCCTCTTTGGATACTCCTCGCCAAGCCATGTGAGTCTGCTGTCTAGGGAGAGTTGCCCTCACATCAGGAAAAGCTCTTCTCCAAGGACTGGTGGTTGGGCCATGCAGTAAAGCCATAGGCAATTTCAGCATCAGGGATTCCAAGTTGGATTTCAGAACACCATCCAAGCATACCACACACCCCACATCTCTTCCTTCAAAGTCATTCCTTCAGCCTTGGGGTCATCCCTTAGTATCCCTTCAAATCTTGTGATGATGGATCAGTCTGAATGGATCCAGAATCTTAATATTTCACATTCAATTGATGCCCAAAATGGTAGAAAGATATCTTTGTGATATTCTACAACATCAGCATGTTTGTGCCCATCCATGTACATGCCATGTGGTGCCTTTCCATATCAGTAGTTCATGGCATGTCCATGGCATTCATCCAATGATGTGCAGTGTGCTCACTTGAAATTTCTTTTTGATCTTGAGCTGAGACCTGATGTAAATGAGTGATCTCAGGGTCTTTGTCTGGGTGCACGATTGCCAGGGCATCTGCCCATCCCACGACCATCCAATGTTTGTGGGTGATGGGTGCCCAAGTGACAACCCCAACTCTGCCGAAGGATGGTGTGGCCCCAATGGACACAGACCACACACACCAAAGCAGCTGCCCCTTGGTAACTTGCTACCAATGCCACAAGTCCAGTCACTATTCCCAAGAGTGCCCCCAGGCCTTTGATGTTTGAACCATGACCCTCAAAGAGAAGCTGGAAATGGTCCCGGTGTGAGGGAAACTCTCCTGAGCTAGCGGACTCATGTGTCCTGGTAGAGGAGGATCCCAAGCATGAATAAAAGATATCTATGTGACATACAACTCACCTGGTAGAGGAGGATCCAAAGAGGAAAAGCTAAGGATCTCTGCTACCAGCACACTACCTATATACCTTGTGCCCCTGATTGAAGTCAGGATGCCCACTCCACTCCAGACACAAGTCTGCATCTCCATGGTACTTGCCTAACGAGCACATCTGGAATATTGAAGAAGAGCATTGGCCAAGCCAAGTGAAGAATGAGGAAATGGTAAACACACTACACCTCATGGCCAAATTAGATATGAGACTGATGGCCCAAGAGCCAAGAAGAGAAGAAGCATGAACCGAGGAGTTCAGGGGGTTCAAATATTTGGAAGAAGCCAAGTGGCTGGTGACAGGTTCCAGATGACGGAAAGTGAAGCCAGTGACACCCTTGGATTTCAATGGTGACCAAGAACGGGGCCAAGCCTTTCTGAACTCCCTGACCCTATATTTTATGATCAGTGGAGACACATTCCCCTTGGACCAGGCCTGCATCCATTGGGCCCTGTCATTCTTCAAGTCTGGCTGAGCCATGTGTTTCACGAACCGAGTCCTGCATGCTGAAGCCAAAACCAAGCTCTGCAATTTAAAAACTTGGGCAGATTTCCAGAAAGAGTTCACAGATCAGTTCTTCCCAAGGAATGAGCAGCTCACCTCTCTCACAAAGCTTGAAGGGACCAGCTGGTACCAAGGCAAAGACCCAATCAATGAGTACATTGACCAGTTCCAGGAACAGATTGACCTAGCAGAATACGATGATGATAAAATGAAGGTCATCAAGTTTCGCTGAGGGTTGGACCTGAGCCTACAGAACAAGGTCATGCTACTTGGAGACAGTGCCCTGGACTTCGATGACCCAGAGGGATGATACAAGGCTGCCCAAAGGGTGTCCCAAAACTGGGATTCGAATAAGGCATTCCTAGAAGCAAGCTGAAGTGATAACAGACCCATCTGAGGCACCAGCGCCTTCCCAAAGGCTGCTGCAGTCCCAGTGTTCAATCCTGAGCCCCTTCTCCGCACCTTGGCACCATTCTGGGATAATTCCCAAAGCTGAAGGTTCAGGAATTCAGCTTGGCCTTTGAGGTGTGTATAAGGGCAACCTAAGCAGACACTCTACACTCAAGTGGTCAAGCAGCAAACTGGCGAAGGGGGATCCCAGGCAAGATAGAGAACTATATACACGACACAGACATACCTGACGAAGGGGGATCCAAAGAGAAAACTCTGAGGAACTCCTTCACCCCTAGCTATGACTATAAGTAAGCTTGGGCATGCTAGCCCAATCACCGAATGCATGAGTTACATAAGCAATCATGCCAGTGATAACAGGGCTGGACGGCAGGAATGATGTCAGAAGGGGCTGGAACAGGAAGGGAAATAATCAGAACACAAGACAGAAGGATGCCGAAGGCTAGGAGAAGCTCAGGGACCACCAATCACATGTTGTGATAATGTGCAAGTGGCGATAATGGACATGGTGATAATGCACACAATGCATATTGCAATAAAGCAGTGTGTGATTGGGGTTCCCCTGACATCACCCCCCCTCTAGAATGTGGGGACCTGACGCATGAAGGCCCACTGGTGGAACAGGGATGCGATTCTGAAAGGTGACACTGGAGGCATGTTCAGAAGGTAGGAGAGCTGCCCAAACGGACTATCTACAGTCGTAGCGAAGTAGCCCGTGACACTTGACAGTGTAATGTGCAAGGTGTCCCAGAAAGGTTGTTTAAGTAGCAACAATCCTTTCACCAGCGAAGGTGCTCCTTCGGAGCCCTTCGCCGACAGCACTGATAATAGTACAAAGGCTAAGGTAACGAAGGTGAAGTACAAAAACTCACCAGTGGTGCTAAAGTCCTCCTCTGGTCGAAGATAGAAATCTATAGGAGAGGGCTCAAGACGATAGTCACAGTGAGGTCAAGTTTTGCACAAGATAGACGTATGATAATTGAACTGGGGAATATACATGCGAATGTAGACTACTTGTACCGAATGCCCATGTGATATCAGTGAATAGGAAAGAGGCCATCATGAGTCAGGATTGGATAGGGGTGTGCAGTCAGGATACAAAATATGAAACACATATACAATAGAAAGAAGGAGGAGTGCGAATGTGAAACGGTGGGGAGGAAAGAGGATGAAGGCACCTATGTACGAAAACATGCCTTGAGACCTGCATACATGTTACCCTGCACGGACTCTTTGTCTGCTGGGCTGATCTCACATGATCTACGGTTAGGACGTCCCATGAATGCATTCTGGCCATACGAACACCTAAAGGGGTTGCGTCGGGAAGATGATGGGGCCAGTGATGAACCATCACGCCAGGTAGAGGATGTCGCTCGTGTTTGATGGCGTGCCTGCTGGCGAATGATGCAAGCAGCGAATGGTCATTTGGCGAATGTGGCAAAGGGTGAATGGAGCGATCATAGGGGAGGTGTGGTCGGAGGGCAGGGTGAAGCTGAGTGAACATGGAGGAGGAGTGGTGAAAGGGAAAACTGGGAAAACTGGGTACATGAAATACATGAGTCATTACAATCCGGCCATAGGAACATTCACAGGGGGTTGAGCCGAGGAGGTGATAGGACCAGTGATAAACCATCAAGCCGGTCAAAGGGCATCGATCATGCTTTGATGGCGTGGCTATGGCAAATGACACAAGTAGCAAAAGACATTCGGTGAACTTGGCGAAGGGCGATTGGGGTGAACATTGATGAAGGGGAGGACAGAGCTACTGGGTATAAGAAATAAACGCATCGTGACACAGGGACGAGTATTGAACAGTGATATGGAGGACTCATAGGAGTGATTCTTGATAGGCTTTACTGAGGGAAGGAATGGTTCACCATCCATGTCGAACATCTGTTTGTAACCAGAAAGATTTGGAATAGGAGTGAGCGAGAAAGTGACACCTGGTGGAGGGACCGAGATGTAAGAGGGTGGTCCAATCGCCGTGTTCGGGACCTAACCCAAGGATGGCGGGGACGAGTATGAACTGATGGTGGCAAAGGCATTGAGGCAGTGTGGAGTTCGGGTATGTCCGAAGGGTGTAACTTTGGCCCAAGAAGCTAAATGCCCTGCAAAGGGGAGTTGCTGAATGAGAGACTAGTATCTAGGTATTCGTGAATGAAACCAGCAGTGGCTGGTGTCCTATCAAAAGGGGGGAGAATGATCGGTGAATGGAGCAATGTACATACGAAACCAGGACGAGAGGAGAATGAGCTATCAATGAAATTCAAAGTGGCACCAGAGTCAATGAGAGTAGGAATGGAGTCAGAGAGACCAGGAAGGTGTACATGGATGATGAAAGATGAATCGGGATGGGAACTAATAGAAGCGAACAGATACACAGATGGTACAGATTAGATAGGACTTTTGTTTAAGGAAATAGAGCGACCCATCGTTAACACCACAGAGGGATGGTGAGCTAGTCTTCTGTGGGAGAGTCTTCGCTATCTTCGGAAACCTCTTCAAGAGTGGCAACCTGAGGATCACATTTGAGGGTGAAGATAGCCCTGCCAGTGGTTGAGGGAGGCTCCTGATAGCGGCACCCCTTTGTGTGATGTGTGGGGGGTTCGCCACAATAAGGACAAAGGCCTTTGGATTTCCATTGCTCTTTCTCAGCTTCAGTAAGACATCCGGTAGCATCGAGGATACCAGAAAGGTCTTTCTGTTTGTCGGGCTTGGCTGCTGCAGAGGGTCTGAGATGAGCGTTAGCACACAGTGTGGAGGATGGTTAGGAAGAGGAAGGGAGATGAATGGAAGTTGTAATCTGCTTTTCGCCTTGACGCTCCCAGTAGCAATTGTCAATGCGAAGAGCCTCTTAAGATTGTTGAGGCTTTCGGGACATTCATAAGAGAGCATGTGGTCTTTGATATGCTCAGCGAGGCCATTATAGAAAGTGTCGTAAAGGGTGGCATCATTCCACTTGACATAAGAGGACAACTCAGCCAAAGTGGTCATGTGGCGATTGATGCGATGGGTGTCAAGCATCTTGAGCTTGCAAATAGCTTGCTCAGAAACCTGGATGATGTTGGCCTGACCCAAAAGACGATTAAGTTCGTCAACAAAGGTAAGCCAGTTGCTCCGAATGGGAGGTTCTGGGACCTGAATGAGAAAGGGTTGCCACCAGATCAAGGCAACGTCGCTGAGGTAGGATGCTGCATAGGAGACATGCTGTCATTCGTGCTGGAAATTTTGTGGCTTGTTGTCGAAGACCATAATACAACTAGTGATGAATGTTCTGTTATAATGGGTACAGGTACATTGGGCATGGACACAGTCGCAAACAGGCAGTCGCCTGGCTCCAGAAGGGGCTCAATGTCACCTGGCTCATCTTCTGTGTTTCTCTCTTCCTCTTCCACCATCTAGGGCAGAGGGCCCATGCGGCATGCACATATCCTCACCTCCTCTCTCCACCTTTCCTGCAATGTTGCTCTGCAGGTGTGACACTGCACAGGGCATCAACTCAGTGTCACCTCCTGTGTTCGCCAGTCAACCTCCAGGTTGTGCTCCCGGAGCCATGGATAGCTGAGGATCATCTTGTGCTTCCCAAGGTTCATAATGGTGGAGACAGCACCGTTCGGAGTGGTTGTGGAATCGCAGGATGATATCAACAACATTGCAAATTGCTCCACCCTCATTGGGGGTGCCATCAACATTGTACACAGGGGCAGGGCGCATGAGTGATCACATGGTAACTTCTCAGTGGTGACAAATTTGCTGTCAATGAACAACCCCTTCACACCACTGTCAAGGAGCACAGTCACTCCTTTGACCTCAGCCATGTCTCTGGTTTTGGTTTCTACCTTGAGGTTCAGCAAATTTGGAGAGGGAACAGATGCAACCATGAAGTGCTTGGGAAGGGCTCACTCCCAATGCTTCAATCGTGATGAAGGACTTTTTAGAATGTCATTGGTTGATGTGTCTTTATCGCTTGCTGTGTGCGACCCAGTTTCCGACACATGAATTGTATATTCAGTATCTGGGGCTGTTGACATGGCAGCAAAGCAATTGGACAGGGGCAGCGAGGGCACATCTCTCACTCATTGTGTGACACAAAATCCTCCACATCATCCTTCTCAACCTCTTCCTCAGCGATGTCTCGCACATCTGCAGTGACCATCCAGTGCTCCAGCAGCTCCTCATGCTCATCAGCTGTCATGTAGTGGACATCATAGGCCTGGGGGCATTCTTGCGTGAAGTGTCTGACCTTCCTGCAGTGCCGACAGGTGAGTGGCGGTGGGAATCACTTTTTTGTGGTGTCCACATCCATCGGAGTGGGTCCAGAGGCAGTTGGGAGGGGTGTGGGCACTGGCATTATCGCTGGCCTCAAAGAGAGTTGACTGGTGAACCTGGTGTGTGATTCACCTGCCTTGCAAAAAAACTGGCGGCAGGGGAGGGCCACTGTTTGTCACTCTAGGTCCCTGAAATGCTTCGTTGACTGCACAAGTGAGTGCAACTGTTCTCACTGCTCCATACTGTCAAGATGGGTTTTTAGGCGTTAACATCGTGTATAAGTGAACACAGCGAATGCCCGAATAGCTTGTGCAACAAGGTGTTCCGTTCGGCGAATAAGGTGAACCAATAAATGTTCAGAAGGTAAGAGGGCTGCCCGAACGGAGCTCGCCCTATCTACAGTTGTAGCGAAATGGCCCGTGATGCTTGACGATGTAATGTACAAGGTGTCACGGAAAGGTTGTTTAGTAGTAACAATCCTTTCGCCGGCGAAGGTGCTCCTTCGGAGCCCTTTGCCGACAGCACCAATAATAGTACAAAGGCTAAGGTAACGAAGGTGAAGTACGAAAACTCACCAGTGGTGCTTAAGTCCTCCTCTGGTCGAAGATAGGAATCTATAGGACAGGGCTCAAGACGATGATCACAGTGAGGTCAAGTTTTGCACAAGCTAGATGTATGATAATTGAACTGGGGAATATACATGTGAATGTAAACTACTTATATTGAATGCTCATATGATATCAGTGAATATAAAAGAGGCCATCATGAGTCAGGGTTGGATAGGGGTGCGCAGTCAGGATACAAAATAGGTGAAACACATATCAAATGGAAGAGGGGAGGAGTGCAAACATGAAACAATGGAGGGAGAGAGGACGAAGGCACCTATGTACGAAAACACACCTTGAGACCTGCATACACGTTACCCTGCATGGACTCTTCGTCTGCTGGATTGATCTATGGGTAGGACGTCCCGCGAATGCATTCTGGCCATAGGAACACCCAAAGGGGGTTGAGTCGAGAAGATGATGGGACCAGTGATGAACCATCAAGCCGGGTAAAGGATGTCGATCGTGTTTGATGGTGTGCCTACTGGCGAATGATGCAAGTAGCGAATAACCATTCGGTGAATTCAGCGAAGAGCAAACAGAGCGAACATAGAAGTGGGGTGACGAAAGGGAAATGGAGTTGCTGGATACAAGAAATAAACAAGTCATGACACATACCATGCAGAAGGGTCGTTGTCCTTTGGCATGCCATCTAACATCAATGCAATGTGACTCTGGATCGCAGGGTTGAGACCTCGACGGAACTTCATCACAATTGATTGCCCATCTGTGTATTCAGCCTTCTCAACCAGCTCTTTGAACCTGTTGATGTATTCATCGACTGAACACTTGCCCTGATAGTACTGGGGCAATTCCAGTTGATTCATTGCATCAGTGGACTCATGTAGGGGGTAGAACTGCTGGCAAAATGCCTCGACGAAATCCTTCCAGGTCGCATAGAGTGGTGTGCCATGCTTTGCTTCATGGGTGAATGCATCAGTGGCAATAGTCGCAGCCCTCCCTGTTTTCATGAAGGACATTTCCCAAAGGATCTGCGACTGCTTGTCTGGGAAGTCACTCGCACACACACCCAGGTAGAAGCTGCATGACTGGATGAAGTTGCAACCATTCATGTGATTGCCATTGTACTTGGAGGGCTTTGCTGGCTCAGCTGTTCGCTTTGAGGAGGTGTGAGTGCAACTAGGGAGTCCAGCCATCAGCCCAGTGGTTTTAGCCTGCAGGGTGCTCAGCCTCATCTCCGGATATTGTTTTTCCTGCCTCTCTCTCATCAACTCTTGCTCTATTGCCGCCAAGTGGTCCAAGACTTCAGCAGCAGATGGCAAGTCCATGGTAAGTGGTAGAGGGTGTCAGGGTATGAGAAAGGATTGCTAAAATCACTGCTTTTGAAGGGTGTTTGATTTGAAGTCGGGTGATTTCGCAACCAGTGCTCTAGAGAGAGTTTTCAACTATAAGGGCAACCTAGGCAGATGCTCTACACTCAAGTGGCAAACTGGTGAAGGGGGATCCAAAGGTAAGATAGAGAACTATATACATGACACAGACATACATGGCGAAGGGGGATCCAAAGAGAAAACTCTGAGGAACTCCTTCGCCATGTAGCTACGACTATAATAAGTAAGCTCAGGAATGCTATCCCGATCACCAAATGCCTGAGTTACATAAGCAATCACGCCAGCGATAACAGGGCTGGACAGATAAGGAAGAATGATGTTGGAAGGGGCCAGAACAGGAAGGGAAATAAACAGAACACAAGACAGAAGGATGCCAAAGGCCAGGAGAGGCTCAGGGGCCACCAATAACACGCTGCAATAATGTGCACACCATAGTAATGCACAACCAGCAATAATGCCGGTGATAATGCACATGGTGATAATGCACCATCAGCGATAATGCACATTGTGATAATGCAGATCATGATAATGCACACTTGACAATGCACACTGTGATAATGTGCATTGCGATGATGCATATCATGATAAAGCAGTGTGTGTGATTGGGGTTCCCCTGACAGCGAGACACTTTCATCACATCAGGGAACTGGAATTGGGAGTATACTTCTACCGAACAGAATAGTATCTCAGATACTAACACCTGTATCCTGGACTATAGGATAGGCTGCTGCCTCCAATAAACTGTGACCATTATTATAGATGCTATATTTGTAAATGTGAATGTTGGAATGTTGGTTGGCACTGATGCATCCTGAGCCCTGGTGTAAGATGGCCTGGCATATGAATGTGATGATGGTATGGTATGCCTCATAGCGTTTACAAATAAAATAACTGAACACATCCTTCAGACCAGGTCAGGATCCCAGACATGCTTGCACACACGCACCTCATGCAGTTCTTTTCCATGTGCTCAGCCAAGCCCATCCCTCCATATTCCTCAAGATGCAATTCTCCAATCAGCACACTGGACTGACTCCCAGCATCGATGGATGAGCATTACATTCATGAAACAAAGTAATAACAAATTACAAACAAAGGCAAATTCGAAGCATCCCAGCACACATATATATATATATATATCTACTTTTTTTGATGGTATGCATTGGCCAGAGTGAGCAGATAGCCATAACTTCTATGGTGACAGATTGTAAAGTGCTGCATTAGATTGGAAACGAGAGAATGGGATGGTTAATATACGTTGCTGCATCTTGATTGCTGCAGGGTTTGCATTGGAATTGCAGGTATGATGCATTAGCTTGCATGCTATCCTTAAGCCTCTGCCATTCTTCCAGACCCTACCAAGCTATTAAGCAGTCCCTGATGGAGACTCAAATCACTCACTGGACACAACAGGCCCCGCGAGTTCTACATCTCCAGAATATCCAGTTGCCGAAGTAAGCTCTTCTAACTCTATCCCTGCTGACCTAGCCTCTTCCAACTCCTGGCTTTCCCAATCAGCCACATTGTTTTGCAAGATCTCGGCACTAAAACCCTGTGGGTTCCCAAATTCAGCCACTATGGCATTGTGAACACTTTGTCTGGCCGCTTGGATGGTGGAGAATAAAAGAGTGGATGATGAGGGGTGATTAAGTTGAGAGTGTCTCTCTCTGAGAGCTAGGTGAAAGCGGCAGATGATAATTGCTGACAAGCTGTATGTGTACTGTTAGTACAATCACATGTCTTTCTCACTGAAAATGTACCTGTTCTGAAGAGGACTTAATATGCTCTCAAGGGTTGGCTTTATACAACAAAGGAGCTAAAATTAGCCATTTTTATTATCAAGATCAATGTCTTGCATACCCTCAATACCTGACATGTAAAAGAAAACAGAGTGAGCCTCAAAGCTTAACAGGTTTATAAGTAACAAGACCTTAGATGTGATAGTACTAGCTACAGTAATGGTAAGCACAAATCTGAATATAAATTAGATGTATGAAATATCAAAGGAACAGTACTCCATACCCATATCTGAAAAAGCCTTGCCTGTAGATGTGTGATATGTCCACACATATAAGCAATATAGTGTATACTCACCTTGGTAAATCAGTAGACTAAGGAGTGAGTTCTGATACCAAATTTCAGTTCTCTGCCAAAGGCTCAAAGTTTCAATTGAGATTAGTGTAGATAATGTCACAACTCCAGTGTCAAAAAGGATTACAGTAACATCACTGATAGTAACCACTGTCAAAGTTATTCAGAGGAAGATTGGAAAATGCAGGCCCTTAGGTCTTACATCTGAAAAAATTGTTAGTATAACTCCAGGCAGAAAGTTCTAGTTAGTACGAACAGGGTTTCTCTATTAAATTGTGAAGAAGCAATAGTGCAGAGGGCCAAAATAGACCTGTACTATATCCAGTGAAATGAAATTATGGTATTTATACAAAGTCTGGACAGGGACATACCACTTCATTGATAATAGTGCCAGTAATAAGCAGCCCAAGGCCACCCACCAAAACCCTTTGCTTGCGAGAAGAAATAGCATAGGTGCGAGCTAGCAGTAGGCCTAGACAAATAAATTGTTTTCATCTTTCTACTTGAGAGATATATGGGTATAATCCCTCACCCTGTACTCCAATGAGAGACAGAACAGCACAAGTACCACAGAGGTGACTGATAGCATTACATTTCCTCCAAATATATGAGTCTCTAGGTTGCTTTTGCATGAGGAATGAAAGTCATACTAGATGCTCATTCAAATTAGCAGGGGTGTTACACATGAGAACCATAGACGTAATGCACCTCAGTGGAAATATTAGATAAGTCACCATATATCTCAACAAGATATAAAGCCAAGGGCATGTAACGGGCAAGTAAATAGAGAATGGTGCCGAGCCTGACGGTCTTGCACCAAATGTGGCTGACCTCAGATGGCAGTGTGAGAAGCATGTCGTAGGAGAGTAGTGCTGTGTAACAAGGTATGGAGCTCGTGGAATCAGACGGGACATGTACGCATACCAAGCCCTGCGAAGACGGCAGCGTTGATCGCAAAGCTAGTTCAGGTAAGTTGTTTTGCATCGCACTCAATGTAGTAAATACGGACCTGTCTGATAGTACCTGGATGACAGCCGAGGCGTCCGCCTGAGACATGATATAAGAAAGAAAAACTAGGATGCAGACGAGGGACTGAGTTTTGCGTAGCGATGTGGGGTTGGAGTAGCAGATCACGAAGGTCTCTATATAAGATTCTGGCCATGGGTGCGCCATGTCAACAGATATTCACAGCATCATATATCAGTGCCGAAGCCTGGCACAATGGGCAAAGTGGGTGGTCTGACGAACGGACATTCTATGTAAAAGAATTAGCAATACAACGTGGAGGCATCAGATAGAGTTAGCCGGGCACTGGCGAGTAAATGAAGCATGGGTTCTTGTTACGAATTGATCGTTACATTCGACTTCGGAATGGCCCCAAGGTCCATATAAACTTGTCATGTAAGCACACTGGCCACTCATTGATGACTCACAGTACAGTGTCAGCGTAACACCACATGAAAACCAACTGCGACACAGCTCACTGATGTGTATAAAGACGCCGCATTTCCCGTGTGTTACTTATGAAGACGAGAACACGAGGAAGCGAGATGATCAATGCCCAGAGTTGGCACGTGGTTGTAATTCTATGGCGATGCTGGATAATCTCAGCAGAGATATCAACTCGTGTCAACGTTGCTGGATAGGGGGACGCGAGATGTTTCTCATTTTGGCGGCATGTCTTGTACGACGTGAGAAGAGGTCGTATGAAGAGACGATCGAATTTATGTAAACAAGGTGCACAACGACATGGTAACCGCGATGCTGTGCATTGTGTATCGGACGTGACGGTGATGTATAGTGACCGGTGGCCCAGGAAAGCCGGGGATGCTACTGAGCTGATCTGCGACGTGTTTGCCGCTTTGTTTAGCATCACGTTGACGCGCAGAAGATTTTCAATGGATGAGGGCGTCGACGCCACGACGTCGACACTGGCACGTGACTCGGGAACGCGGTCTTCCAGTTGGGATATTTCCGACATACAGTACTAGCTAAACACAATCCGCTTAGACCATCATTTCCTGCATGTTTTCCCTTAACTCTGAATAGATGTTTAGTAGCTGGTCACCTGTCTTCCTCGATTCGATCATTGTTGCCAATACTGACCTTGTCCATCCCACACGCGCCCATCCTGATCAAATGCTACTTTTAACTAGTGTTCTGCAAAGCCCGGCTCCGCTCACCAGGGCTCGGGCTGACATAATTCAGGGAGGAGCCCTGAGAGCCGGCTCGGGCTTGGCCCGGCTTTTGTCGGGGCTCATGGGTGGGCACAGCGTTTGAAATGCAACGCCAAACTAAAAAGTATACTATCACCGAACAGGATGTGGATCAGGTCATGAAGTGCATCAAAAGCAAATTCTGCCACTCCTGGAACATTTTGGGGTGCTCAAATGTGTTCATAATTATCAATAAGTACAATTAAACCATTAAATGTAGCAGCATTTTTTATGATGTAAAAAGAAGCTCTGCTGTAAATCCAATGGAAACATATGCTGATGGCACATGTTTTCAGCCACCCCATGTGATAATTTAGCTTTAAAAATATTTAAAAAAAATATTATTTCACCTCATGGGTGTCAAATACATCATATACACAATGCCAGTCTGCATACACTGTCTAGAGCGACAGGGTTGTTTTGACCATGAGGAGTGTGACAAGTGCTCAGCACATGGTTTGCACTCTGAACGAAATTAATTCTGCTCACTGCCTCATTTCACCACAACGTTCCCGACCTCATGGCTTCACCTGGTCCAAGGCGGATGCTCACAACTTTTTATTACCTGTAGCTTCACCCATTTTATTCTCAGATTATAGAAAAGAAGAGGATGAAAGTACATGCCAATCTTATTGTTGGGATATAAATAAAATTTCTTTTGTCCCTCCCCGAGTGGCTGCTCTGCTGATGAGAACACCAATTCTTATTTTTATGCCTCTTCTTATTTTTTCTACCCACTTTTAATATACACTATATCATTATAACTATTCATATATATTACAAATATCTAGACAACTACTATCACTCCATATGGTAGTCTAATACTCTCTCATTATAACTAGTCATACTAATACTCCTACTCATATCTGTTACAAGTATCTCTCCAAGTATCTGTTACTCTATCTTGTAGTCTAATACTCTCTCATATGTATATATATCTTCGAGATGTTTAAATATATACAGAATCATCTAATAACATCTATTATTCTCCTTATAAATACTACTATATATTCCTATATGTTGTTATTAATACCCTTATAATATATATTACATACTCATATATGCTGTATCACATGACCATTATGATTATCCTCCCATATATATGTATATAGGGCTTAGCTAATCTATATTTCATAAAATATATCACAATTGAGGCAGTTGCCAACACCTGTAATGTATGCTTAATCCTAGCCCTAATCTTCTTTCTCACAGTCTACAGCTCCCCCAGGAAAGGGTGTATACCCTATTGTCTAATCATCAATAGTTATATATCTTTGTACTATACATGCATATTATTTTAAACATACCTTCTAATCAGATCTATCAACCATATATAATAATATAGTACAGTTATGGTCCATACTTGCTTCTACATTCCATCATCATACATCTAACACGCTTCATATATACTTCTAACGTATACTCATATGGTCCATACTTGCCTCTACATTTTATCATTGTACATCTAAAATATTTGCTGTATACGTTTGACATATAGTCATCCAAATCCTATCTGAAATTGCTCTGTTATCTCAATACACATTACGTTTCAGCACATACAAACATATTTCCAAAATATCATAACATTCAAAAAAATTTAGGATATCCACAATATACAAATTTATCAAAATGATGGACTATGAATTTGGTTACGGCTGATATTTTAAAAGATATCTGATATATCCTAGAAGAATGTACATTATTGTCAATCAAAACATCCTCCCTTGACTACCAGGGACTTGGTGGCACTGACCAATCCAATAGCGCACTGTCTCAGTACCGTCCATTTGAAAGCTGAGCCAAGGCACGCACATCCGGATGGTGGGGACAGGTTTTGGTGTGTCTTTGACTGAGTTGTCCTGTGAGCATGAGGTGAGTGGGGGCGGTTGATTCTCAACTTCAAGACATAGAAACCAGTTATGTACAGGCAACAGGGGCACACTTTTCACCTGCTGCAGTCCACAAAACCCAGCGCCACCTCTTCCCCATCCTCTTCCACTTCCCGAGTCACAGGTTCCCCGATCCAATATGAAAGTGTCTGGCCCACACTGCACCATCATTGAGAAACACACTTCATTCCTCCAGTGGAGTGCTGTCACAGCATGCGAAGAGAAATATGATGAGCAAGGCTCTCCCTCCCACACCTGAGCTGTGCGCTGACTCAGCCCATACATAGGCCCCATAGTGTGAAGATCATAAGCCCATGGATGCCTTGAACAACCTGCCAGATGTGAATATGCAAGATCATATTGTAATGTGCACTAATATCAGCAGCATTTGGCCTGGGTGGAGTCTGGCATCACATTAAAATGAGTTTAAACTGAGGGAGACCACAATGTACCCAATCCACATGATAGATGCTGATATTCCAGTACCACAGCAGAGTGTATTTAAACTCCACACGAGCACTGGCCAGTGTCAAGGCACATAAGTATACATGGATATGCCAAAAGTGACAGGCTTGCTGCATGTGCGCATGTTTGTCTTCAAGTCTCAAGTCGTGATATTGGAAACCATTGTCACCATGACTGTGTGACGCGATTTGCTGCCTGCCACTGTATCTGGCACTCGACTCATGAGTCATCTTGTGGCCCTGGTCTGATGCCAGCCAAGCAGGTGGTTCACAAAGTGACTTACGGGCGTCATTTTTAGCTTGCACTGCCATGTGGCAGGGGTTACGTGTTGGGCGGGAGAATGTGCACAGTTTTGTTTCTGCAAGGGAGGGCAGAGAGGAATGGTGGTAGTGTGTGGTGGGTTCATGAAGATGTGTTGTGTGTATTTTCCCACACGGTGGCATGGGGGGTTAAGTGGGTGCGGCGGGGGGTGGGTGGATCGATGTGGCAGCATGCCAGGGCCATGCAGGGTTGTGTGCTGTCACCCATGGCTGTGCCCAGCGGCAGGGAGCCAGAACACCCTGGTGGGGCGATGCCAGCACATGCTCACCTTAATGCGCCAGCGGTGCATCAATGTCACCCATGGGGGCAGCACTCTCCAGACCCCTGCGCTGCTTCACCGAGGATCATCCACCACCATGTCAATTGCACGTACCCACTCCTAGCCAACATAAAACTCGCGATTGCCCATGCCACTAAACTCCCTTGCCAGGGCATCTTGAGGTGCTCAAGTCATCTAGGGTGTGTTTGTGCCCTCCTTTCAGCATGCCCCATCCCTGCCCACAAACCGCTCCCAGTTCAGCCACTGCATATGCCCTCTGCTCTCAGAAATGCATGCTCCAGCACGTGGAACCATGCAGATGTCCCATGCCATGTGATCCAGCTGCACAGTCCTCTCCAGCTCTCTTGTGCACATGCCTCACACAGGCATGGCACGTCCTCCGGGTGTGAATCAGGTGGGAAGGAGCCGCTGCTTGGGGGACAGGTAGGAAACATCTTCATGAGCTTATGCTCATGGGATGGGGGATGGTGTCAAGATTGGGTTTTAGGCGTTAATATCGTGTATTAGTGAACACAGCGAATGCTCGAATGGGTTGTGCAATGAAGTGTGCCATTCAGTGAATAAGATGAACCAATAAATGTTCAGAAGGTAAGAGGGCTGCCCGAATGGGGCTCACCCTATCTACAGCTGTAGCGAAGTAGCCCATGATACTTGACGATGTAACATACAAGACCTCATGGAAAGGTTGTCTAATAGTGACAATCCTTTCACCGGTGAAGGTGCTCCTTTGGAGCCCTTCGCCGACAGCACCGATAATAGTATGAAGGCTAAGGTAGTGAAGGTGAAGTACAAAAACTCATCAGTGGCTCTCGGCGGGGGTGTGGCCAAAAGAGTGCCACACCTCCTCGCAGGGCCTCAACGTGGCCCGGGAGTGAACACCATGGATGACCTCCGGGGTGGCCAACCTGCGAAACACCAAAAAGACACCCACAGGGACCACGAAGATAGCCCACCGGGTAGGGGAAACTTGAACCATGCCAACATTGTGTGGCCAGCTTTCGGGGGACCCACAGAATGAGACTTTGTAGAGACAGTATAAAAAGCCCATAGAAGTCACCATAAATGCAAGGCCTCGGCTGGTAGGCGCTGGGAGGTCAAAGTGGAGACACACTGTACTACCCCAGCAAAACCAAGAGTGGAAACTAAAGAAAAAATACACAACTGACCTAACAAGTCAAAAAACGCGTGTTGTTCATGCTGGCAAGATCAGACAATTTGAGCGAGGGACTTGATCATGGCAAGAAACAACCTAAGAAAAGAATACTGTAAATAGTAGACACGAAATTAAATAAACAGATTTCTTCACTAGCCGGGGGGGCCTGTTATTCATTTAAGTGTTCACACAAAAGACATTTTAAAGATAACAGAAGAAGAGATCAGAAAATATGGACAAATCAGACGTGAGTGTTCCCCAGCACCACAAAAGAAATGAAACTGATAAAAAGGGGCATAGATGCACACCTCAAAGGTAGAAAGCGCCCAAGTTCGGACGTTGAAATCTCAGAGGCACAGACACCTAAACGCCCCAAAACTGACGGCCCCAAAAAGCCCCGGCCCAAAAAATTTAGCTCAAGCATTGTGACAACTCCGAGTTCCATTACAGACATGGACCTGGAATCCAACGTCACCACAACACAAAACACCTCCCTGCCTCTACAGAAGAAGCAGCGACCCGCCATCCAGGCTTCAGCCTTGGACTGGCTAGATGAGCCAATGTTATGCCCCCCCCCGAAAATAAAGGGAAGGGCCACGCCAAAGCGGCGCCAGATGGCTGGGAAACACATGTCCCAGCAGAGGTCATCGCAGATTATCACATAAGCCCGGACAGGATCTACGAGCACTTGGGCAGGATAATGATGACGAACAAAGATCGAGGCGACAGGCTGTGGGAGATGTCCCACAGACTTTGCCTGGCCACAGTATACGGCGCAAAAACCCTGGGACCCCTAGCCGAAAGGAAAGGGATAACAGGCAAAATAAAGAGGGTGGTTACAGAGCTTCTAGCTGAAGAATGGCCGGACATAGTTGCCCGAGAGGGTGACCCCGTCTCGGTAGAGGAGCTCAATGTGCCGGCCCACTTCTCCAAAGGTGGGGTGTACAAAAACCCGAGAGGGAACAAAAGACCCGGAGAGGCAGAAAGAACCTTGAGGGTATGGGCACTGGTGACCTTGCCGGAAGCAGTGCCCGTAAGTTATAACATTTTTGAATACAGATCCTTCCGTGTACGAGGGGAATACCCCAGGGAGGTGATCTTGCTGGTCCCCTTCCCACGGGAGCAACAAGCAGAACAGTGGTTCAGAATAGGAAGAGCCCCTGTGACAACCAGAGAGATGGATGTCCGTCAAGCGATAGAAGACAATGTTGGCTCGCGGCAAGCAGAAGTCCTGAGTGTCCAGAAATCCGCTGATAAGGGTGGCCAAATAGTCTGGAACATCAGACTAACCTTTAAAAGGAAATTGGTCACGATGGACGATGGCAGCAAAGATTCCGTCATCGACACATTAGGAACTGTGGAAAGTAGGACAGGAAGACTGGCTGATTTGGCCAGGAACCCACTGCACCGGCTGCCACGGAGTTGGACACGTAGAAATCAAGTGCCCCCTCCGACCATACATAGCGCCTCTAGACGGGCGGACGGGTGACTCGCTCCCCGAAGAAGCGGACGACTGGCCGATCAAGGTCTACCTCAAGGCCAACCCGCGACAAAAAGTATACCCGAAGAAGAAGAAGTAGGGTCAAAAGTATAATAGTGTTACAAGATGAACAAAAATAATCTTTTGTATAACTCTCAAACCACACTGTGTGAACTAAGTCCTGAAAGAAAAAATCAAGACAAGAAATTAAGACGGAGTGCAATAACCCGACAACAACCACCAGCATGTAAATCAACAATGCTGAACTCAATAACAAGGACTACAACAGGGACAATAAAATGCCCGCAACAACAAGAATACCCAAAGAGACGA
Source organism: Gautieria morchelliformis (assembly GCA_015179125.1). Taxonomy (NCBI): domain Eukaryota; kingdom Fungi; phylum Basidiomycota; class Agaricomycetes; order Gomphales; family Gomphaceae; genus Gautieria; species Gautieria morchelliformis. Next base: position 28,505 of record WHVA01000268.1, read on the forward strand.
CCAAGCTTCTCACCGGGACCGAAACACAACGACGTCACCCGACGCCGCAGACATCTGAGGCCCAAGTAGAGCGGGAGGCCTGCATCTCGACCTCGGACGTCTCACTTGCTGCAAGGCAACCCTGCTGTCGTTTAAGCCTCCACGGCAGCGAAGCTTGACACGTGGCCTGGCACGTCACGAAGATAGCTATAAAACAACAACCACCACTAACTCAATTACAAACAAATTTATAAAACACACTTTGGTTGCTTGCACCGGTCATGGCTCTGAATTATCTGGCTCTTCACTCTCGAAAGCCGCACCTGGCTCCCTCGGTGGGCAGTTTAGGGTGGCACAAAATCAGACGGGAGGTCCTTCATCCGAGCAATGGGAGAAGCCACCCCTCAGTTCTGAGACAGAAGGACCGACCGTCAACAAAATAAGTGTAAACTCAGCCCTAAGAAATAAAGGCCTGATAAAACGTAAGAGTGACCAGCAAAAGCAAGGTCACTTGGAAAAACATGACTTGAGGGCGAAAACGCGAAAACACGGTGCCCGCTCGGCAGACCCGACCCTGCGAAGGAGAGGGGCCGGCAAAGATAAGGGGTTGAGGCAACGACAACTGGAAGACTACTTCCAGGTAAGAAACACAACCACCACGCAAAATACCCAGCCTCCGATGCAAAGAGAGCCGGACGAGGAAGAAAGACGGGAGCAAAGCCCCCCCGCACATAACCAGATAAACGAACAACCCACCCAGCCTCCGACGCAAGGAGAGCCGGACGGGGAAGAAAGATGGGAGCAAAGCCCCCCCACATACAACCAGACAAATGAACAGCCCGAAGAAAACCCCTTCCTAGAGCTGCACGTAGAAGACCTGATAACGTCTGAAGAAGAGGACGGAGCAGGCGAAGACGGCCACCCACGGCTGAAACAAAGAATGAAAGACCGACAAGCTAGAGTCGGTAAGAAAAGAGGCATAACCATCGCCTCGTGGAATACAAAAGGAAAAAATGATAGCAACCACAGGTCAAGGTGGAACGCAATCGCAAGAATAATGAGGCTAAAAGGAATCGCGGTGTTGGCGGTCCAAGAAGCCAGAATGAAAACAAACGAGGCGGAAGAAGCCTCAAAAGCAAACCCAGGAATCCTTTTTCTAGTGAACGGAGAACACTCCAACAAGCTAGGGACGCTATTCGCCATAAACCTGGAAAAGATAAACGCCGAAGAGGCAGAAGTCATTATAGACCATAGACCACTGGTGCCGAATAGAGCCCAGATACTAAAATTGAAATGGGGAGACAACCAACAGCTAAACCTGTTGAACATCTACGCCCCGAACGACACCGAAGAGAAAGTAGACTTCTTTGAAACTATAAAGAGGTATCTGAATAAGAACAAGAAAGAAGCAATCTGCCTGTTGGGAGACTTCAACTGCGTCAAAAAAGACATAGACAGGAGCCCAGCCCACAAAGACAGGGAAAGAGTCACCGAAGCCTTGAAAGGGGTGACGAGAACAAGAAAACTAAAAGACGTGTGGAGGCTATTAAACGAAAACGAGCTCGCCTTCACATTTACACAAAAAGGGTCAAGCTCACTGGCCAGAATAGACAGAATATATATGACAGACGACATGGCGGAACTGACATATAATGCCACGATAGAGTCAAACTTCAACTTAAGTGATCACAGCCTGATTACGGCAAAAATAATGGCCGACAATCTCCCATACAGCGGAGGAGGCATGTGGAAATTAGACGAACAGACGCTAAATGCAAAGGACTTTCAAAAGAGAGTTGAAAAGCTGCTAGTGAAAAACAACACCTGGGTCAAAAAGTACCTAGAGGAAGAAGCAAACGCTAAAGGAGACAAAGAAAAGATAAAGCTCCTCTGCAGCAACGGGAACAACCCACAAGCAAAGTGGAAAGTCCTGAAAAGAGAAGTAAAAAGAATAGCAATCGACGTGCAAAAGCACGAAAGAAAGAAAAAAGAAGCCACAAAAAAGAGCTTCAAGGAAGGCATAAAGAAGGAGTTGGAAAAGGCTCAAAACCCCCACCTAACAGATGGGGAACGAAGAAAAGCGACGGAGGAGGCTCTCTTCCTAAAAGAAAAAATTAACAAAGCAGAGGCCGAGAACATAGAAAAGGCCAAAAAGTCCGCAGAAGCCAGGTTCCTGAAAGAAGGAGAGTCAAACACAAAATACTGGTTCGGACTGAACAAACCAAAGCTGCCGCCCAACACAATCCTGGGCCTGCAGGACGAAGAAGGAAGAACAACAAACTCCACAGAGAAATGACAGAGATAGCCTCATGATACCATGGGAGACTACAAAAGAAACAAGTAATGACGGCAGAAAGAGTAACAGCCGTAGAAAAAATGGAAAGGCTGGTAGACAAAAAGCTTACCAAAAGCCAAGCAGACATGATGGGGAAAGAGACCACCCTAAGAGAGATAAGAGTGGCAATAAAGGCCACACAGAACGGAAAATGCCCCGGGCACTCTGGAATAACATACAAGTTCTGGAAACAATGGACACCAGATGAAAAAATACAACAAACGGGCAACAGGCAAAAACGCCCCGATATAACAAAGCTGCTAAAAGCTGTCTTCAACGATGTCAAGAGACATGGAATGGAAGAAGACAAATACTCTAAGGGGATAATGTACTGTCAAGATTGGATTTTAGGTGTTAATATTGTGTATTAGTGAACACAGCGAATGCCCGAATAACTTGTGCGAACAAGTATGCCATTTGGCGAATAGGTGAACCAATGAATGTTCACAAGGTAAGAGGGTTTCCTGAACGGGGCTCACCCTATCTACAGTCATAGCGAAATAGCCCGTGGCACTTGACGATGTAACTGCAAGGTCTCACGGAAGGGCTGTCTAAGTCTCGACAATCCCTTCGCTGGTGAAGGTGCTCCCTCGGAGCCCTTCGCCAAGAGCACAGAAAATGGTTCGAAGGCTAAGGTAATGAAGATGAAGTATGAGAACTCACCAGTGGCGCCTAAGTCCTCTGCTAGTCGAAGATGGAAATCTCCAAGAGAAGGCTTAAGATGATGACCACAGCGAGGTCAAATTTGCACAAGATGAACGACATATGATAATTGAACTGGGGAATATACATGCGAATGTAAACTACTTATATCGAATGCTCGTAAGGTATCAGCGAATAGGAAAGAGGCCGTCACGAGTCAGGGTTGGATAGGGGTGCGCAGTCATGATACAACATAGATGGAATAAACATACAATAGAATGAGAGAAGAGGGAGAACATGAAATGACAGAGAGTGAAGGTGGCAAAGACACCTGTGTACGAAATCATGTCTTGGGGCATGCATATACACTGCCCTGCACGGGTTCTTCATCTACTGGGTTGATCCCACACGACCTACGGGTAGGACGTCCCGCGAACGCACCCTGCTCATATGAACACCAAAAGGGGTTGGATTGAGAAGCTGATGGATTTACTGACGAGCCATCATGCCGGGTAGGGATGTTGATCGTGATTTGATGGTGTGCCTGTTGGCGAATGGTGCGAGCAGCGAATGGTCGTTCAGCGAAATGCGAGGAAGGGCGAACAGGGGTGACATAGAGGAGGAGAGGTCGAGGTGGAGGGCGAAGCCAAGCGAACACTGGGGAGGAGTAGTGAAAGGGGAAATGGGGATAACAAGGTGCAGGAAATACACAGGTCATGACAATCCAATTACCAGAACACCATTGGAATAGGGTCAAGCAGAGGAGGTGGTAGACCCAGCGATGACTGCCAAGTCAGTCCAAAGACGTCGATCGTGCGTTTGACGGCCTGGCTATGGTAATTGGCACGAACAGCGAGAATCGGTTGCCGAACACGACAATGGCGATCGGAATGAACATGGAAATGGGGTGAGAAATGGCAGGACAGAGCACCTGAGTATGAGAAATAAACGTGTCATGACATGTACCTCTTGTATAAGAAAAAAGACAAAACAAGAATAGAAAGCTATAGGCCAGTGACACTACTGGAAACAGACTACAAAGTCCATACAAAAGTAATGGCAAACAGGCTCGGGGAAGTGGCGGGAGACCTGATCCATGCGGATCAGGCAGGCTTCATCCAGGGGAGAAACCTGTATGACCACGCACGTCTGGCGGAAATAATGCCAGCTTACGCAGAAAGTGAACTGGAAGAGGGGCTAATCCTAAGCCTCGACCAGGAAAAAGCTTACGACAAGATTGACCACGAGTAGATGTGGATCATACTGAGAAAGTTTGGATTCCCCGAACACTTCATAAACCTTGTAAGAACCCTATACGGGAAAGCAGCAACAGCGGTGATGGTAAACGGAGTAATACCAACGGCCATAGAAATAAGGCGAGGAGCAAGACAGGGAGACCCCATGTTGTGCATCCTATACAACCTGTCAATAGAACCCCTAGCATGCGCACTAAGAAAGTCAAAGAAGCTAAGGGGCTACTCGACGCAGGGGATAAGAAAACTCATAGCCAAACTGTTCACAGATGATGTGATAATATACATGAAAGCTACAGACAGCTACAAAAGTGTAATGAAAACAGTACACTTGTTTGAAGTCGCCTCCACGGTGGTCTTCAACCTAGATAAAACAGAGGCGCTGCCAATAGGAAGCGAAGACTTCAGAAACAAAGTCATAACTACAAGAATGGTGGGAAATGAAAGACTGCCAGACCACGTAAAAATCAAGAAAGACGGAGAACCCATGATAACCCTCGGGTCATGGGTCGGAAACAAAGTCTCCATAAAAGATAAATGGAAAGACATAATAGATAAACAAAAAGAAATAATGAACACATGGGCAAAGAGCCACCCCTCCCTAAGGGGAAAAGAATTAATACTGAAAGCATTGGTCATGTCAAGGAGCTGGTTCCTAGCAACGGTAAACGGCATGCCCAAAGACGTAGAAAAAGAAATGACCAAAAACATGAAGAGCTTCCTATGGGATGGGAACGAAAGAGGGCTGATGGAACTAAAAGCCACCACAACCAATAGAGAAGACGGAGGCCTCGGCATCCCAGATATAAAAGCAAGGCTCGCCGCAATACACATAATGTGGTTACAAAAGTACCTAGCCATACCAGAAAAATGCCCAGACTGGGCTTGGATAGCAGATAGACTCATATTCGGAGATATCAACCCTAAAGCAGTCCCGAAGGTAGACACCAAATCGAGGATAAGCTGGTTGAAGCAAACATGGAGGACCAAGCAAGGGTTACACTCCAGCCTGCTGACATCGTTAAAAGAGATGCTAAAGACGGCAGAGACATACAACGTCAGAATACAGGCCAGAAAGACAGATAAAGGCCTTAAAGAAAAAATGATGGTCTGGCACAACGTGGTCAAACCGGATGATAACTACAAGTGGAATAAAAAGGCAGCAAAATGCCTGAGAAAGAACCACGACGTAATTTCAATAAAAGACCTACAAAGGGCAAAGAGAGGGGTAATAACCCCCGACAGAAAATGTGAAAACCACCGCGCCTGCGTGAATATGGAGAAAAACCTATACAAAGGTTACCCAGAAAAATGGGACCCCGAAAAAGGCACCCCCTACACAGACGGGCTAGACCACACGACAGGGAGGAAATGAAAATACAAACATTTCACAAAAACAGCTGAAAACGTAGCGAACCCAGACATAACAGAAAGGGAGCACCCAGAGAATGCAACAAGGATATTCCTGGACAAAGAGACAAAAGAGGTATGGCAGGCAAAGCCAACCTATAGAAAGCACCACAAGACAGGAAGGGAATGGGAAGTCTACACAGACGGATCATGCCTCGACCCAAACACGGAGTCGGCCAGAACAGGAGCAGGAATATACTGCCAAGATAACGAAAATTACACAAGGGCCATAAGAGTGCCTGGAAAGAAGCAAACAAACCAAAGGGGAGAACTAGTGGCCATCTTGAAAGCCCTAGAAATGATACCAAAAGGAGACCCCCTGAAGATAAAAACCGACTCGACTTACGCAGCCGCTGGGATAATCGAAGGCTTAAACAAATGGGAAGACATGGCTTGCCTCAACATAGACAATGCTGACATCTTCAAGAAAATAAAATACGAATTGACGATAAGAGGCGTGGTCACCACCTTTGAATGGGTGAAAGGACACGCCGGTACAAAAGGCAATGAAGAGGCAGACAGACTAGCCTCGGAGGGTGCAAATAAAGCCGAAGCCGATGAAATAGACCTGACTGTCCCAGAGTAATACGAACTCAAAGGGGCGAGGCTGCAGAGCCTAACTCAAAAATTAGCCTACGAGCTAATAATGAGAGGAAAGAACATTGACCCGGTAATGAAAACCAGAAGGAAAAAGCTTGCCGAAACAAAGGCAGAACTACCAGAAACACTGGGTGTAAGCCCAACGGAAAGGGCAATATGGAAGACGCTAAAGTCACCCACCATAAGGAGAAACATTGCAGACTTCCTGTGGAAACTGCTACATGGAAGATTAAGAGTCGGAGTATACTCGAAAAACATACCCGGCTATGAAGAAAGGGCCAGCTGTAAACAATGCGGAGGCCTGGAAACAATGGACCACATTTGGTTCGAATGCCAAACCCTGGGACGATCGGAGGTCTGGGAAGCGGCAGAGACGCTCTGGAAGAAGACAACAGAGATAAAAGAAGGGGAAAATGAATGGATACACCCAAATGAACACCTGATAAGAGGACTAGGAGCCGTAAAAAAGGCAGAAAGCTTCTCCAAAAATACAAGGACCTGGTCCTAGAAACAGCGTGGCTCCTATGGAAGATAAGAAATGAATCAACAATCGGAGAAAAGACCTTCACAAGGAAAGAAGTGAAGGTGAGATGGGTGGTGGAAATAAACCACCTAATACAAAGGGAGCACTCAATGGCCCTGATACGAAAAGATAAACAAAAGAGAAGCCAGTGTGAGCATGTGCAATGTGTGTGAGCCTTGTGAGGGGTGGCGGGAGGAGCTTGGTGGGCAACAGGGGAGGGCTGCACTCAGTTAGTCAAATGTCAGAGAACAGAGGCTATACCGTACTTACAAGGGGTTCATCCTCCTCATCTTCAGCCTCATCATTGGCTGACTTCACCACCTCACTGTCAATGTCCAAGTCCAAATTGGTACCATAGTCAGGATCATTGTACGTGTGGGATAATCAGGGGGATAATCATGGTGGGTTGATGATGATTGGCTGGGGGCAAAGTCGGAGGCAGTGAAGATGTTGCGGTTGAATGGCCAGATGTCACATTGTTGGAATGTGGCCTCGATGGGCTTGTGTAAATATGCATATTTCCCTGTATTGCCACAAGGCAATACATAATACTCAGTAGCTTATATAGCGCCAGTGGGTCCTCGCAGACCCACTGTATAGTTCTTGCATGAGAACCCTCCGGGATTCCCCAGCTTAACCTTACTTGTAACTGTCACTATGTCATATTAGAATCACCACAGATTGGTCAAGCTCTACTGCCTTGTGATAACACAAGTAATAAGCCACACCTCTTACAGCTTGGGTACCATGTATTTCTCGCAGACCATCATGTACACTTTGACTACAGTGTCCCGGGTGATGAGTCTACAATTCACCACACATTCTTGGCAGTGTTTATTCCATGTGGTTTGGAGTGGGCCGAAAACCCCGACATCGAGCAGTTGAAGTTTGTGTGTGGTTTGAGGAGGTAGACAATAGAGAAAGATGTTGTTCTTGAACGGCCTTTCATGTGAAGCATGGCCATCGAAAATCAACAGGATGAATTCATCATCATTACAATGAGAGAGAGCATGAGGGATGAAAACAGATTTGAACCAGTACTTGCAAATAACAGAGTCAGTCCAGCCAGCTTCAGAAGTGGTAACACTGCAAGGAAATCATTGTTAGTGTTGGATACCAAATGAGGCAATGTCACTCACGAGCCAACACCGGGGATGTTCCACCACGGTGCGATGCTGCCTTTGGGAACAATAAAGACAAGAGTGACTGTGGAACCATCCATGCAGATGGCTTCAATGAGGGTGACTAGGACTAGGGAATCCGACCATAGAGCGTAGCGTTCACGATTGCTGTTAGGAAAAATGAATTGGGTTGGAAGGTTCTTGCATGCCCCCCAAGCTGAAGCCCCTTCTCATCAACATTATAGCAGTTGTGCTGTAGGATCTTGTAACTAACCAATACCTTCTCCAGCAAGTCAAAATGGACCTTGACGGTGGTCGGGTTAAAGGACTGAGCCTGTTTGGGATCGAGGCCTCGTGCCTTGGCCGCAGAGAGAACACCACAATGTCGTCGAAGGAACCGCTTGACCCACATTTTGGACGTGAGCTTACCAGTGAGAACCTTGATGCATTCTCGGAGTGTGCTGCGAGTTAGTGGCTCAGCCATGGGCGCCTGATAATGGCACAAGGCAACCAGTATGTCAAGATTGGATTTTAGGCATTAATATCATGTATTAGTGAACACAGTGAATGCCCGAATGGCTTGTGCAATGAAGTGTGTAATTCGGCAAATAAGGTGAATCCAATAAATGGGTAGAAGCGGAGAGGGCTACCCGAACGGAGTTCGCCATATCTACAGTCGTAGCGAAATAGCCCGTGATACTTGACAATGTAACATACAAGGTCTCATGGAAATGTTGTCTAGCAGTGACAATCCTTTTGCCGGCGAAGGTGCTCCTTCGGAGCCCTTCGCCGACAGCACCGACAATGGTATGAAGATGAAAGTAGTGAAGGTGAAGTACAAAAACTCACCAGTGGTGCTTAAGTCCTCCTCTGGTCTAAGATAGTAGTCTATAGAAGAGACAATAGTCACAGTGAGGTCAAGTTTTTCACAAGATAGACATATGATAATTGAACTGCAGAATATACATGTGAATGTAAACTACTTATACCGAATGCTCATACGTTATCAGTGAATAGGAAAGAGGCCGTTGTGAGTCAGGGTTGGATAGGGGGGGTGCAGTCAGGATACAAATAGATGAAACACATATACAATAGAAATAAGGAGGAGTGTGGACATGAAACAACAGAGAGGAAAGAGGATAAAGGTGCCAATGTAAGAAAACATGGCTTGCGACCTGCATACACGTTACCCTGCACGGACTCTTGGTCTTCTGTGTTGATCCCACACAATATACAGGTAGAACATCCTACGAATGCATCCTGGCCATAGAAACACCCAAAGGGGTTGAATCGGGAGGATGATGGGGCCAGTGATGAGCCATAACACTGGGTAAGGGATGTCGATTGTGTTTGATGGCATGGCTACTGGTGAATTATGCAAGTAGCAAATGATCATTCGGTGAACCCGGCAAAGAGCAAATGGAGCAAACATAGAGGTGGAGGGAAAATGGGGGTAACTTAATACAAGAATAAATGGGTCATGACACAGTACCTGCTGTTAGCAACTTGGGGTTATGGCAGGGAAGGTTCGGTAGAGTTCTTAGAAAGCTAGAATCAAATTCACTACATGATTTTCATAGCATGTTGACTGAAAATCATGTAGTGAATTTGATTCTAGCTTTCTAAGAACTCTACCGAACCTTCCCTGCCATAACCCCAAGTTGCTAACAAGGGTTATGGGCCCCGCAGACACTTCGCAGAAGCTTTTGGGTGTGGAGAAGCTTGCAACAGATGGAAGCAATTGGCCTCTGTGGCGAGCTACTCTCACAAGTTATTTTGAGTCCAAAAATCTACTCAGGCATATAGAAGGGAGAGCCATTCGACCTCCTGATCCTCCAGTCATGCCCCCAGGCCATATTCTTACAGAAGCTGAGGAAACTCAGATAGAGAAGGCTGAGGAGAAGCTGGAGAAGTATCTTGCCAGAGAAGGACAGGCAAAAACCCAAATAATCGTCTCAGTGTCAGAGTCACTAGCTCTGATGCTACAGAAGAAGAACACAGCAAAAGAAGTCTGGGATGCATTGGTCACTGAGATGACCAAAAAGCCCAAGATGGTCCTCACCAACCTACAGAGACAGCTTCACAGTATGAGGTGTCCTGAGGATGGAGACTTGAGAGATCACTTGGACAAGGCCCAAGACCTCTATGCTCATCTTAATGAGATGGGAGCCAGAATTTCTGAAGGAGAGTTCACGGATATCATCCTTGCGTCACTTCCACCCTCCTATGAGGCAGTTATGAATGCCCTTACCACGTCGCTCGAAGAATGTGGAATGCCCTTAGTGCCTGATGATATAATAAGAGTACTAAAGGCTCAATATGACAGGAGAAAGACCCTTAATATTTCACAAGAAGAGCAGGCATTTATTGGTTCATCCACAAAGGGGCAGAAGGGCCGGAAAGACCCGAAGGTGCCTACATGCACTAATTGCCACAAGCCTGGACATGCTATCGAGAGTTGCTGGGCTAAAGGGGGTGGTAAAGAAGGCCAGGGGACACGTCAGAAAAAGAAAGCCAAAGCCAAAAAGAAGAAGGGCAAAGCCAAGGCAAATGTTGCCGAAGAAGTGTCTTCTGAGGAGGATGAGAGTGGCAGTCCAGCCGCTTTCGCCAATTTCGACTGCTCCAATTTGAGTAGTTTATCCTTGGACACTGTTGTTATCCTCGACACTGGAACGACCGCACATATGACCCCTCACAAGAATTTATTGAGGGATTATAGTCCATTCTCATAGCCACACACAATTTGTGCAGCCAACAAAGGCACTTTTGATGCCTTCGGTTCAGGCTCACTCGTGCTATCTAATAAAATTGGAGATAAGACTGTGAAGATCACATTGAAGGATATGTTCTACGCGCCCAAAATGGCTGTTACCCTGATCTCGATCGGCCGGTGCGATGATGCAGGCTATAACACTCAAATAGCTGATCAGAAATGCACAATATCCAATCGTAAAGGCAGGATATTGATGCAAGCACCGAAGCTGAATGGCTTATATCGATTTGACTTACAACACACAAGTGCCGAAGCGCATATATGCACATCAGCCATGGAGATACATCAAAAAATGGGGCATATTTCACAAAAGTCCCTACAGCATTTGCTCAACCGTGGCATGATATTAGGCATTGAATTGAGCTCAAAAGGTGACAAGGTTGTTTGCGATGCGTGCATTCAAGACAAGATTGCACGTAAATCACTTCCTCAGGAACCCAGAAGCCGATCTTCAAAATTTGGTGACAGAATTTATTCTGATGTCTGGGGACCCGCGAGACACTCCACAATTGACAAGAAATCCTATTATGTGTCTTTCATCGACGACTATTCAAGGGAATCAGTTATCTATTTGATGGCAAACAAATCAGAGGCATTTTCAAAATACAAACTCTACGAGGCTTTGATGCTTCAACAGAGGAATGTGCACATCAAAGCACTTGTTTCCGACAGAGGGGGCGAATACACAAGCTCGGAATTCGAACAGCATTTAGCCAAGCAAGGCACGAAGCATCGGTTAACCGTACACGACACCCCAGAGTCAAATGGTGTTGCTGAACGTCTAAACTGAACCCTAGTTGAAAGAGCTCGTGCCCTGCTATTAGAATCAAGTCTTCCTAAGACTCTATGGGGGCATGCAATTTTGCACGCCAACTATCTTAGGAATAGGACGCACACAAGAGCTTTGCCAGACAAAACCCCTTTTGAAATGATACATCACGAGAAACCGAACCTGAAGGACATACACGTGTGGGGAATTGAAGTCTACGTTAAAGTCAAAGAGGGAAACAAACTAGCAGCCCGTGCCAAAAGAGCTTGGTGGATAGGAATCTCTGGACAGAGCCATGGTCACTGCATCTACTGGCCTGACTCTCAGAAGGTTTCTGTCGAGCGGAATGTTATATTTGACTCAGAGATGAAGGGGGGCAAAGCTCCAATCATTTCTATTGAAGAGTCACAGCTACCTACGTCCAGAAAAGTGATACAGGCCATCTCGGCGCCAGCACCTATGCCTAGTCGCTTAGTCAGCGAGGAGGCAAAGATCGAGGAAATCAACGATAATGAACCAAAGGAACGTCTTGAGGAGCTGCAACCCAGTCAGACTGTTGATGTTAGACCTAAAGAAGCTGCTCCAATAAGGAGAAGCGACAGGATCTGTCAGCAGCAGGAGCGGCCGGCCCCAAGTGGTCCCATAACAAGATCTCAAGCTAAGAGACATGCTGGTGCAGACATCACTACACTAGCTTACGAGGACATTGAGGACCATCAAGACAAATTATTCAAACAAGATTTATCCTCTGAAACTGATGGCATCAGTGATTATAACCTTGCCATCAGTACACTTTCAACCTCCGATCAAAACAAAGATAAGGTGCTGCCAGATTTGAATCAAACCGAGCCTAGCAATGCAGATGAAGCCTTAAATGATCCTATATGGAAAGCATTGATGGATAAAGAGTACAAAGTGCTACTCGACAAAGGTGTATGGGAAGTGGTTAAACCACCTCCTGGGGCAAATATTGTCGGAAATAGATGGGTATTCCTCTGGAAACGCAATCCAGAAGGTGAACCCATTACACCTAGATCGAGGATGGTCGCCCAAGGCTTTACACAAAGTGTTGGAGTCGACTACAATGAAACTTATGCACCTGTTGCTCAGATGACTTCCTTACGGACTATATGCGCCATTGCTGCTAGGAATAACTGGCCTATTCATCAAATGGATGTGGACAGTGCGTATTTGAATGCTACACTGCCCGAACCTATTTACATGAGACAGCCATATGGATATGAGACCGGAGACAAAGATGATGTCCTCCTGCTGAAGAAAGCACTTTATGGCCTCAAACAGTCTGGAAGGGAATGGTACAAACGTCTGAGTGGTGAATTTCTCAAGTTAGGATTCACTAAATCAGCTTCGGATGGAGCTGTATTTTGCAGACATGGACCGAGAGGGCATGCGATTATTGCAACAGCAGTGGATGACCTCACTATCACAGCTGAGAGTCAACCAATCCTCGATGGGGTAAAGCATGACCTTGCCCAGATCTTCAGTATGAAAGATCTAGGCGAGATTCACTGGCTTTTGAACCTCAAAATCGAAAGAGATTGGAATAACAAATCGATTGCAATATCACAAGCTGCATACATCCAGAAAATCATTAAAAAATTCAATCTGGATGATGCCAAAACATTTTCCACGCCTCTCAACCCAGCTGTTAACTTATCCAGGGACCAATGCCCTTCCACAGATGAAGACAAGCAGAAGATGTCGAAAATTCCATACAGACAAGCGATAGGATCATTGATGTGGGCAGCAGTAGCCACTCGACCAGACATTGCATTCGCAGTGTCATTACTTTCTCAATTCCTCGAAAACCCAGGTCCAACTCATTGGAATGCAGTCAAACCTGTCTTTAAATATTTAAAAGGCACGATGGACTACAAATTGACACTTGGGAATAATCGAGACGGCCTCATTGGGTATTCAGATGCGGATTGGGCTTCACAAGAGCACAGGCACTCATACTTGGTTTATATTTTTCAGATTGATGGAGGGACCGTATCATGGAGTTGTCAAAAACAATCCATAGTAGCCCTATCATCAACTGAAGCCGAATTCGTTGCCCTGACTCATGCGAGCAAGGAAGCCTTATGGATGTGCCACTTTATTTCTGAAGTGTTCCAACCGCTGAATTATCCCATCAAACTTTATTCAGACAATCAATCAGCCATTGCCATCGTCTATGGCACTCAACAACACACGAGGACCAAACATTTCGACATTAGATTATATTTCATCCGAGATATAGTCGAAGATGGAGAAATTAAGCTTGTGTACCTACCAATGGAACACATGCTAGCCGATCTTCTCACTAAAGGACTTCCTAGTCCTAGAGTGAGAATCCTCAACGAGAGAATCGGAATATATTAAGCTTGAGGGGGCATGTGGGTGCATTTATGCTCCTGCACCAAAATCAAGCATAATGTATTCGATTTATTGTATGGTGTTTCCAATTCTTTCTCACATTGTTCTTGTACCATGCATTCACTTCCCTGATTATTTTCGAAAATTCCCAGTCACTCCCTATCTCTCCATTTCATTTTGTTATCTCTATTTTCACAGGCGGCTGCACCCAGCGGAGTTTGAAATGACTTCAGGATAGTGCTCCTCTCTCAGTGACAATAAATTCACTGAGAGAGGCGAGTAGTATTCCTTGTATTTTCATAGCATGTTGACTGAAAATCATGTAGTGAATTTGATTCTAGGTATTGTATTAATATAACAGTGACAATAAATTCACTGAGAGAGTGAATTTGATTCTAGCTTTCTAAGAACTCTACCGAACCTTCCCTGCCATAACCCCAAGTTGCTAAAACCTGCTCCTCAGGGGGCCTAAGAAGTGCCTGCGTAACGTTCCCCTCGTGTCGAGCCTTCCATCCCCGCAGGTGATGACGGAGGGCTGAGAATGGCAGCCGGTGAGTTGCAGCGAGTTGTTGAATGGAGCGAGTGCCTCAAGAAGGGAAACCTCTCTAGGTGATAGCGAGTTTGGGGAAGGAGAGGTGGGTTTATATACACTTGGGAGGATAATCATAATGATCATGTGATACAGCATATATGAGTATGTAATATATTATAAGAGTATTAATAACAACATATAGGAATATATAGTAGTATTTATAAGGAGAATAATAGATGTTATTAGATGATTCTGTATATATTTAAACATATTGAAGATATATATACATATGAGAGAGTACTAGACTACAAGATAGAGTAACAGATACTTGGAGAGATACTTGTAACAGATATGAGTAGGAGTATTAGTATGACTAGTTATAATGAGAGAGTATTAGACTACCACATGGAGTAATAGTAGTTGTCTATATATTTGTAATACATATGAATAGTTATAATGATATAGTGTATATTAAAAGTGGGTAGAAAAAATAAGAAGAGGCATAAAAATAAGAATTGGTGTTCTCGTCAGTGGAGCGGCCGCTCGGGGAGGGGCAAAAGAAAATTTATTTATATCCCAACAATAAGATTGGCATGTACTTTCGTCCTCTTCTTTTCTATAATCTGAGAATAAAATGGGTGAAGCTACAGGTAATAAAAAGTTATGAGCATCCGCCATGACAGTTATAAACATCTGCCATGCAGGACTCGGTTCGCAAAGCATACAGCTTGGCCAGACTTGAAGAATGACAGCACCCAATTGATGCTGGCCTGGTCCAAGGGGAATGTGTCTCCACCGATCATGAAATATGGGGTCAGGGTGTTCAGGAAGGCTCAGCCCCATTCTCGGTCACTGTCCAAGGGCATCGCTGGATTCACCTGCCCTTGTCTCGAGCCTGTCACCAGCTGCTTGGCTTATTCTTCCAAATCTTTGAACCCCCTGAACTCTTCTGTTTGCACTTCTTCTCTTCTTGGCTCTCGGGCCGTCAGTCTCACATCTAATTTAGCCATGATGAGGTGTAGTGTGTTTGATATTTCCTCATTCTTTGCTTGGCTTGCCTGGAGCTTGTCATGACCCATTTATTTCCCTTACCCAGCTATCCCTACTTTCCCTTTCACCACTCCTCCTGTATGTTCATTTGAGTTCGCCCTTCCCTTCCACCACTCCTCCTCCATGTTCGCCACATTCCCCAAATGACCATTCACTACTCGCATCATTCGCCAGGAGGCACACCATCAAACACGATCAACATCCTTTACCCGGCATGATGGTTCATCACTGGCCCCATCATCTTCTGGACTGATCCCCTTCGGGTATCCCTATGGCCGGGATGCATTCGCAGGATGTCCTACCCATAGATCATGTGGGATCAACCCAGCAGACGAAGAGTCCGTGCAGGGTAACGTGTATGCGGGTCTCAAGGTGTTTTCTTACATAGGTACCTTTATCCTCTTTCCCTCCATTGTTTCATGTTTGCACTCCTCCCTTCCTCTATTGCATATACACTTCATCTATTTGTATCCTGACTGTGCACCGCTATCCAACCCTGACTCATGACGGCCTCTTTCCTATTCGCTGATAACATATGAGTATTCGGTATAAGTAGTTTACATTCACATGTATATTCCCCAGTTCAATTATCATACGTCTACCTTGTGCAAAACTTGACCTCACTGTGACTATCATCTTGAGCCCTCTTCTATAGATTACCACCTTCGACCAGAAGAAGACTTAAGCACCACTGGTGAGTTTTCGTACTTTACCTTCACTACCTTAGCCTTTGTATTATTATTGGTGCTGTTGGCCAAGGGCTCCGAAGGAGCACCTTCACCAGCGAAAAGATTGTTACTGCTTGACAACCTTTCCCTGAGACCTTGCACATTACATCATCAAGTGTCATGGGCTACTTCGCTACAACTGTAGATAGTCCGTTTGGGCAGCTCTCTTACCTTCTGAACATTTATTGGTTCACCTTATTCACCAAATGGCACACTTCGTTGCACAAGCTATTCAGGCATTCGCTGTGTTCACTAATACACAATATTACCGCCTAAAACCCAATCTTGACAGAGCTCTTCTTCAATACTCCAGATTTGTTCAGACTGATCCATTACCACAGGATTCAAAGGGATACTCAGGGACTGTAAGGGCAACTCTCCCTAGACAGTGGAAGTCATGTGGTCTGGTAGAGGATGATCCAAAGAGGAAAAGCTAAGGACCTCCGCTACCAGCACACTAGTTATATACCTTGTGTCTCTGATTGAAGTCAGGGATGCCCACTCCACTCCTGACACAAGTCCACACCTCCGCGGCACCCGCCTAACATGCACATCTCAACCCACGACTTTGGCGCCACTCCGTGATACTTCCCAAGGCCAAAGCTTTGGAAACTCAGGTGGGCCCTCAGGATGTGCTCGGGTCGGATCCAGACCTTGGGTCAGAACCTTTTATGATTGATTGGTACCTTTAGCAAATGATTTCTACTGCTCAGCGGTTGGGACCGCTATATCTGTCCCTTTCTTGTGTGCTGACTAAGCCTCCAGATGGATGAAGGTCACGTGACCGTGTCGACGAGAGAATGGTCTCGATCTAGAGGATAACTATATCAAAAGGCTTCGCTTTTGAGATAGTCTAGAGTAAACAATAATAGTGAACTCTCAACAAAGAATTGGAGTGAACTATTGAGATTTAAGTTCTGTAGCTATCAAACAAGACTACAGTGACTTCAAGGGGTGAAACAGTTGATTCTGGATGATTGATTTATACATTCGTAGTAGCTACTTATACTATACTAGTGGTAACTACTAGTGTTCGAGATAGTGAGTCAATGGGTCAAAAAACTACATGTAACTAGAGGGGTGACTACTTATAGTCATAAAGTCATGGGAGTGATGGGGATAGTGTCAGGGGTGTTAAGCTTTGGAATAGAGTCTTGTACCTATTATACAGAAATGAAGCTGAGACTGGGAATGTCCTTGGGAGAAGGTTCCCCTGACAGGGACAGACACAAGGCTGAAGGAACAACTTTGAAGGAGGTGTCAGGTGCAGTTTGCTCAGAGGGTGTTCTGAAACCCAACTTGGAATCGCTGATGCTGAAATTCCCTATGGCTTTACTGCGTGACCTGACTATTGGTCCTTTGGCCTTGGGGAAGAGCTTTTCCTGCTGTGAGGGTAACTCTCCCCAGAGAGCAGACTCACACAGTCTGGCAGAGGAGGATCCAAAAGTGAATAAGAGCATCTACAGGACATACAACTCACCTGGCAGAGGAGGATCCAAAGAGGAAAAGATAAGGATCTC
Source organism: Gautieria morchelliformis (assembly GCA_015179125.1). Classification (NCBI taxonomy): domain Eukaryota; kingdom Fungi; phylum Basidiomycota; class Agaricomycetes; order Gomphales; family Gomphaceae; genus Gautieria; species Gautieria morchelliformis. The sequence goes on from WHVA01000268.1 coordinate 46,119, forward strand.
CACTGCCTGCGCGCTACCTATCTATATACCTCACACCCCTGATCGAAGTTAGGGATGCCCACTCCACTCCTGACACAAGTCCATGCCTCTGTGGCACTCGCCTAACACACACATCTTGACTGGCAACCTTGGCACCATTCTGGGATAATTCCAAAGCCAAATGTTCAGGAACTTGGCCTGGGCCTTGAGGTGTCCTCGGGCCAGGTTCGTACCTCAGGTCAGACCCAAAGCCAAGACCGGAAATGTCACCAGGAGGGGGTTTCCCTCTTGTTAGTTGTGGTGTCGCAAATAGCTAATAGAAATATGATTCAAACTCGTAATAGGAGTCGAATCGAGAAGTGCTTGAGAAAGTAGGGTGTTTGCACATGATATGTGTATATGTGCTTGGTGGTGCGTGTGCAGTTAAGCGCTGGGGCGGCCATGGTGTATATGCTGGGCGCTGGGTGTGACAGTGTGACATGCAAATCGTAACATGTGTGTGATTTGCAACGTCCAAATAAGGAAAGTGGTCCACAGTGGTCCATAGAGTTGAGATGATGTTTTCATAGTATATCAGCGTGTTAGAGTGATGAATGTTGGGTGGCATATCTTTAGTTGTGCATTCATAACATTCCCTGATAGTAAGATATTGATATTGATAATACAAATGGCTAATTTCAACTCCTTAATTTGTTGTATAAGGCCAAGCCTTGTTGGCATCTTAAGCCCTCTTCAAGCTGACACTTGTACTAGACAGTCTGAGGTAGATGTCCACAGTGCACATCTAAACGCAAATGTAACAGGTATATTTTCAGTGAGAAAGACATGTGATTGTACTAACAGTGCACATACAGCTTGTCAGCAATTATCATCTGCCACTTTCACCTAGCTCTCAAAGAGAGACACAACCGACTTACCAGCCCCTCATTACCCACTCTTTCATTCTCCACCTTCCAAGCAGCCAGACAAAGTGTTCTCAATGCCATAGTGGCCAAATTTGGGAACCCACAGGCTTTTAGGGCTGAAACCTTGCAAAACAATTTGGCTGATCAGGAAAGCCAGGAGTGGGAAGAGGCTATGTCTGCTGGGATAGGGTTAGAGGAGTTCCCTAGGGTAGCTGGATATTCTGGAGATGTAGAACTGGAAGATGTAGAACTGGCAGGGCCTGTTGTGTCCAGTGAGTGATTTGGGTCTCCATCAGGCACTGATTAATAGCTTGGTAGGATCTGGAAGAACCACAGAAGCTAAAGGATAGCATGCAAGCTAATTCATTATAAACTCAATTCCAATATACACTCCACAGAAATAAAGATGCAGTGACTTACATTAACCATCCCATTCTCACCTTTCCAATGTATTGCAGCACTTTGCAATCAGTCACCATAGAAGTTGTGGCTATCTGCTCACTCTGGCCAACCCATAGCATCAAACATAGTAGATACACACACACACACATATATATATATGCTGTGACAGTTCAAATTGTTATGAAATCACACGTATCATCCATTTAATCCAAACTACCATACATATCCCCAGCTCACACTCCACATACATGTCCACACCAGCCATCCGATCCACACCGAGACATACTCGTCTCCTCGGTCCCATTTGTACCCACAAATCCTACAAATTGCATCATTCCGAAGGGCCACCGATCGGCTGTTGATATATCAAACCACAGACACATCCCCGAACCCGAGCGAGTCTGATCCATGGAGTGGCACAACAGCTAGCCCGCCGGCCTCTCATATCTCCTTTTCCTTTCTTTCTTCTATCTTCCACATCACTCGTTTCTGATATCCATGTCATACTCCACTCCTCCCATTTGATAGAACACATATATACTTTCCGCAGCTACCGGTACACCAAACCCCATCCTAGCATCCGCATCTTCATATGCCGGTTGCATATATCCGCCTTAGCTCATTCTATACACTAGTTAAAAGAATGTCGTGTGTACAGTACAACTCCAGTCAATTGTACTCACTTATTCAACATATGAAGCATCACATCGATACATATTATTTGTGTGCATCTTGTTTTATTGCACATACCATTTGTGCCAACTATTATCTCTCATATTGACTCCCACTCGATTAGACTTCATCTTGAAGTTTGAATCATAGATCTACTTAACCAAGTATTCTTAGAAACTTTTATTCTTTTCACAAATTTGCCTTGGGATCCTAATTTGTTACTACTTTGCTTCATTAATGCACCGCTCGTCCATAGATGCTAGCTGTCAGTACATTGTGTGCCAATTGGAGAACTGCATCTTGAGGAATATAGAGGGATGGTGTAAGAACCCTCGCCTTTGGCTGGTTACTTACTGGTAATACCTTTCTGCTGACATGAGCCTTGTGTCCCATGCCTGACCCCAAGCTTATGCCTGAGCTTAACCCATGACCTTATCCCCTTAGTTGTCTGTTCTGTTGCATCATGCATCAAATTAGTATAATTATCTCGCCTGTATCCCTGTATATGCTCGTCCCTGATTCCTATCTCACCCATATATAAACCCTCCTGTATGCACACTTATTCCCCAGTCTGAATATTGACTATCATACTCCCTTTGATCCTTAGCTAGTTTCTAAGTACTTGCCTCTTGAACCAAACCTTGCCTCTTATTTGATTAACTAAGAAATTGGGACTCCTACATGGGGCAGGCGCAGCACACAAGCTGAACCCAAGTCCTACTCTGACTTCCCTATTTGAACCTCACTCCATAACCTCAGACCCCACCTCATATTTCACCCCCAAGCTCGGTCAACCTCCCTCTGAAGGATCATGTCGTAACAGATGGGCTCAGCTGAGCACATGGGAACTGCATTAGGTGCATGTGTGTGCACATGCCTGAGATCCTGACCTGGTCTGAAGGATGTGTTTGGTTATTTTATTTGTAAACACTATGAGGCATACCATACCATCATCACATTCATGCACCAGGCCATCTTACACCATGGCTCAGGATGCACCAGTGCCAACTAACACTCCAACATGTACATTCACAAATTTAGGATCAATAATAATGGTCACCGTTCATCACAGGCAGAAGCCTGTCCTATGGTCCAGGATAGGGGTGTCAGTGTCTGAGATGCTATTCTGTTCAGCAGAAGTACACTCCCAATGCCAGTTCCCTGATCCGATATGAAAGTGCCTGGCGCACACCGCACCATCATTGAGGAACGTACTTCGTTCCTCCGGTGGAGTGCTGTCACAGCGCGCGAAGAGAAGCATGATGAGGAAGCCTCTCCCCACACACCTAGGCCGCATAGTGCGAAGGTCATAAGCCTATGACTGCTTCGAACACCCTGCCAGACGGGAGTACGCAAGACCCTATTGTAATACGCACGAATATCAGCAGCATTTGGCCTAGGTGGTGTCTGGCATCACACTAAAATGAGTTTAAACTGAAGGAGACCACGATGTACCCAATCCACATGATGGACGCTGATATTCCAGCCGTACGAGCAGAGTGTATTTAAACTGCACACGAGCACCGTACAGTGTCGATGCGCATAAGCATACACGGATATGCCAAAAGTGATAGGCTTGCTGCGTGTATGCGTGTCTGTCTTCAAGTCTCAAGTCGTGATACTTGAAGCCATCGTCACCGTGACTGGGCGATGCGATTTGGTGCCTGCCGTTGTATCTCCGGCATTCGACTCACGAGATCTCGTTGTCCTGGTACGACGCCTGCCGAGCAGCGCGGCAAGGGTTACGCGTTGGGCTGGAGAACGTGGTGCGCGGCTTTGTTTCCGCGGGGGAGGGCGGGGAGGAATGGTGGTGGTGGGTGGTGGGTTCACGAAGACGCGTTGCGTGTATTTTCCCGCGCGGCGGCGCGGGGGGTTAAGGGGGGGCGGCGGTGCGGGACGGGCGATGTGGCGAGTGCGGGGGCGGGGAAGCTTGTAAGTGGAGCGTTGGGAGCGGGCGCGGTGGAGTGAGGGGGAGGTGCGTGCGGCGTGTGAGGCGCTGTGGGCGCTGGAGCTGGTGTGGGTCCAGTTGTTGCCTTCGTCGTCGGTGGTGGCGTGTGTGTGCTGGGGTGGGTGGATGTGCGACGTGTCAGTGTGTCAGGGCCGGGCGGGGGTGGTGTGCAGTTGCCCACGGCCGTGCCCAGCCGTGGCGAGTCGGACCGCCCCACTGGGGGCGACCCCCGCACATGCTCATCTCCACGCGCCAGCGACGCATCAAAGTCACCCGGAGGTGGGGGGGGGGCAGCGGCCTGGAGAGCCCTGCGCCTCTTGGCACGCTCGGCTAGACAGGCTGTCTTGAAGTACTCACGTCGTCTGGGGTGTCTTCGCGTCCGCATTTCAGCGTGCCCTGTCCCCGGCACCAAACCGCTCCCTGGTCAGCCCCTGCACGCAGAACCACGCGGACGTCCCGCACCACGCGATCCAGCAGCACATCCCTCTCCAGCTCTCTCGCGCACATGCCTCGCACGGGCACGGCGTATCCTCCGCGGCGAACCGCGTGCCGCTTCCCGAGGCGTCGCGGTGGGCGTGCCCATCGTGCGGGAAGGAGCCGCTACTGGGGGACCATCTTCATGAGCTCGTGCTCGTGGGCGGGGGGGAGAGGCCCGGAGAGGGCGATGGGGGATGTGAGGGGCGTGAAGGCTGAGTCTAAGGAGAAGAGGGGCGTTGGGTAAAAGGGAGGAAGCACTGGCGAATGGCACATACCATGAAGTGTGGTGCGGTAATACAACTAGCTACCTAAAACTACATATAATTTTTAGTTCGGCGCTGCATCTCAAACGATGTGCCCACTGACGAGCCCCGACAAAAACCGAGTGTCCTACTGCTATCAGGTGTAGAGTGGGGGCCAAGCCCGAGCCGAGCCCCAGCCGGTTCTCAGATCTCAGGGCTCGGCCCTGAATTATGTGAGCCCGAGCCAGGGTGAGCCGAGTCGGGATGTGCGCGTGTGGGATGGACAAGGTCAGTACTGGCAACAATGCTCGAATCGAGGAAGACCGGTAACCTGCTCCTAAACATCTTTTCAGACTTACTTAAGGGAAAACATGCAGGAAATGGTAATCTAAGCGGATTGTGTTTAGCTAAGTACAGTACTGTACGTCGGAAATATCTGTCGAAATGGAAGAGACCACGTTTCCGAGTCACGTGTCAGTGCCATGACGACGTCCTCATCCACTGAAAATATTCTGCGCGTCAATGTCATACTAAACAAAACTGCAAACACGCAGATCACCTCAGTAGCTTCCTGAGCTCTACATCACGGTGGCATCCAAAACACCGAATGCATAATATCGCGGTTACCATGTCGTTGTGCTCCATGTTCAAATTCGATAGTCTCTCATGCATACGACAGGGCATACGCCAAAATGAGAAAGGTCTCGTGTCCCCATATCCAGCCACATTGACACGAGCTGATATCTCCTTGATTATCCAGCATCGCTATAGAATTACGGCCACGTGCCAACTCTGGGAATGCTGGCCAGCCTAGATCTCTCATATCATCTCGCCTCGTGTTCTTCCTAAGTAACATACTGGAGATGAGACATCTTGATCGCAGTTGGTTTTCGTGTGGTGCAACGCTGACACTACACTATCAGTCGTCAATGAGTGCCCAGTGTGCCTACATGACAAGTTTATATGGACGTTGGGGGGCATTCCGCCCAGGCAAATCGGATGTAATGGCCAATTCCTGGCAAGAACCCAAGGGTCAATTACTCGCCTTGCCCGGCTTACACTATCTGATGCCTCGCCGTTGTATTGCCTAATGTTAATTCTTTTACATAGAATGTCCGTTCATCAGACTACCCATGCAAATGGTGCCATGCTTCGGCACTGATAAAGGATGCTGTGAATATCTGCTGACCTGGCAGCACCCATGGCCAGAACCTTATATATAGACCTTCGCGATCTCCTACTCCATCCCTACATCGCTACGCAAAACTTAGTCCCTCGTCTGCATCCCAGTTCTTTCTTATATCATGTCTCAGGCGGACGCCTCGGCTGTCATCCAGGGACTATCAGACAGGTCCGTATTTACTACATTGAGTGCAATGCAAAACAACTTACCTGAACTAGCTTTGCGATTAACTCTGCCGTCTTCGCAGGGCTTGGTATGTGTACATGTACAATCTAATTCCACGAGTTCCATACCTTGCTACACAGCCCTACTTTTCTTCGACACGCTCCTCACACTGCCATCTGAGATCAGCCACATTTGGTGCAAGACCGTCAGGCTCGGCACCATTCTCTATTTACTTGCTCGTTACATGCCCTTGGTTTTGTATCTTGTTCAGATATATCGTAACTTATCTAACATTTCCACTGAGGTGCATTATGTCTATGGTTCTCATGTGTAACACCCTTACTAATGTGAATGAGCATCTAGTATGGCTTTCATTCCTCATGCAAAAGCAACCTAGAGACTCATATATTTGGAGGAAATGTAATGCTGTTGTTCACCTCAGTGATGCTTGCACTGTTCTTTCTCTCATTGGAATAGAGGGTGAGGGATCATACCCATAGATTCTCAAGTAGAAAGAGCAACACAATTTACTTGTCTAGGCCTACTGCTAGCTCGCACCTATGCTATTTCCATTCAGAATCAAAGAGTTTTGGGTGTTCTTGGGCTGCTTATTCTTGGTGCTATTATAACTGAAGTGGTATGTCCCTGCATAGACTTTGTGTAAGTAACATAAATTCATTTCATTTGATATAGTACTACTCTGTTTTGGACAACTGCAATATCACTAGTTCACCACAATTTAATAGAGTGACTTTGTCAGTACTGACTAGGACTTTCTGTGTAGATTTATACTAACAAATTCTTCAGGGGTAAGATCAGGGGTCTATATTTGCATGACTTGTCTCTGAATAGCTTTGACAGTGGCCACTATAAGTGATGTTACTGTTATCCTTTTTGACACTGGAGTTGTGATAGTAACCATTCTGAGCTCAATTCAAACCCTCAGGCTTTGGCGGAAAGGTGAGATTTGGGATAAGAAATCTCTCATTAGTCTAGTGATTTACCAAGGTGAGCATACAACATATAGCATATATATATGGTCATATCACTAATCTCAGATAAGGCTTTGTCAGATATGGGTATGGAATATTATTCCTATGATATTTCATATGTCTGATTCCTATTCAGATTTGTGCTTACCATTAGTGTAGCTAGTACTATCACATCTAAGGTCTTTTTACTTATAAACCTGTTAAGCTTTGAGAGCTTACTCTGTCTTCTTTGACATTTCAGGTACTGAGAGTATGTAAGACATTGACCTTGATAGTAAAAATGGCTAATTTTAGCTCCTTTAATTTGTTGTATAAAGCCAAGCCTTATTACCATCTTAAACCCTCTTCAGAACAGGTATGTTTTCAGTGAGAAAGACATGTGATTGTACTAACAGTGCACATACAGCTTGTCAGCAATTATCATCTGCCATTTTCACCTAGCTCTCAAAGAGAGACACACTCAACTTAACAGCCCCTTATTACCCACTCTTTCATTCTCCACCTTCCAAGCAGCCAGACAAAGTGTTCACAATGTCATAGTGGCCGAATTTGGGAACCCACAGGCTTTTAGGACTGAGACCTTGCAAAATAATGTGGCTGATATGGAAAGCAAACAGTTGCAAGGGTCAGCTGGGATAGAGTTAGAGCAGCTCCCTTGGGCAACTAGATATTCTGGGGATGCAGAAATGCCAGGCCCTATTGTGTCCAGTGAGTGATTTGAGTCTCCATCAGATACTGATTAATAGCTTGGTAGGTTCTGGAAGAATTGCAGAGGCTTAATGTAAGGGCAACACTCCTGAGACAGCAGAAGTCATGCGGTCTGGCACAGGTGGATCCAAAGAAATGAATAAGAGACTATCTACATGATATACAAGTCACCTGTCAGAGGAGGACGCAAAGGGGGAAAGCTGTGTATCCCCTGCACCCCTTATCAAAGTCAGGGTCACCCGATCCACTCCTGATGATGTAAGTCTGAGGCTCTGCAGCCACCACCTGACACATGTGACCCTACTTACACCCCTGATGCCACTCCAGGATCACTGCTGAAGCCAAAGGCTCAGGAACTTGGGTTTGCCCTCAGCATGTGCTTGGGCTGGGTCCAGACCTTGGCTCAGGTCTGAACCAAACCTCAGGTCAGAAATGGACTAGGGAGAGGGTTGCCCTGACATCACCCCCGCTAGAGTGCTGTGTCCTTGAAGCATGGGATATGATCATTTGGCAAGCTGTTTACCTGACCCTTGGGGGTGCTCCTGGGTGTGTCTGGTAGAATTCCCACACCTTGGCTGGTGCATGGACATCGTCTTCGGAGACCCTGGAGTTCTCTTCATACCCATAGCCTTCCCACTTGATCAAGGATTGGGGCCCTGTAGAAGGCGAGGATCTTGTTAAGCACTCATTCCCAAGTCCGGTCCATAAGCCTTGGCTTCAGTACTCACTCAGGAACCTCAGGTTCACTCAGCTTTCCCTTGGTTTCCCCTTTTGTTCCTCATCACCACTGATTTGCCTTCTTATCTAGTTGCCACACAATCCCCATATGTTTAACCTTTCATCCCCTTGTTCTTTCAATCCCATTGTTAGTGCCCCTGTCTGTTAAGACTTGTTCCAAAGTCCAGTCCTGAGGCCTTGGCCTTGGCACTTGCTCAGGAACCCTCCTTGGCTTAATTCAGGTTTCCCTTGGTTGATCACTTACCCCTGACTTCATTTCCTAGATAGTCCTGTTCCATTCCTGATGACTGCCTCCTTAGCTTTCTTATCTGCTTAATATGGGCATTGATGCCTTCTTTCTGTTCCTTGCAATTCATATATAAACCCCCCATCATGTGCGCTAATTCCTGAGTTCTGATATCAACTTAGATCCTTGTATCTCTTCTCCTCCATATGATACCTGTTCCTAAACTTCAGCTTGAAGCTGAACCTGTTCCCAAAATTATGGCAGAACTGTAGTGGGGGCAACCTTCAAAGTTGAAGCCAAGCCCCCCATTCTGCAAGATCGGCTCAGCTTTCCAGTTGAATCTTAAGTACGATTCATGTTCTTAACAGTATATCATAACTCTCCACACACAGCTGTTCAACATACCTATCACACAATCTTACACCTGTGCCAAAGGTAGCCAAGTCACACTGACTAGAGAGGCCCGTTGTGCACATAGTGTTTCAAACATTCCCAAAAACCCCCTGTTCCATCACTGATAGGCCAACCCCCTGCCAGTCCCTAACTCATCTTGGCACAAAGCCATCAGTGCTGGTCAAGGACATCAGCCAGGTTCCTGAAGAGCCTTGCAGAGAGTCCCATGGCTTGAATGACCCTGGTGGTTGAGGCAACAATGGTGGTGATGATTCCAGTTCTGAGCACAACTCCAATCCCGATGCAGAAGCCCCAAGACCTAAACCCAACCTGAATGCAGAGGCAGATGGCAAGCAATGGCCACCATATGCTCATGGCTTTGGAAAAGCTCACTGATAATGGACTTGGTGGAGGAGACTGTGGCAAATCAAAGGCTAACCTCCAGGAACCTGACCAATTTGACAGGTTAGATCCGAAGATAACTCCAAGGTTTCTTTCTCCAATGCATGTTGAATTTCCCTGCCAAACCCCGAGCTTCCTGAGACAGTTCTGTGAAAGTGAACTATGTTCTGTCCATCCTCAAGGGAATGGCTCTTGATTACTTCGAGCTCTACCTGCCTGATGACCCCACTGATGAGCCAGTATGGGCCATGGATTACAGTGCATTCATGGAAGAGCTTTCCTTGAGCTTCAGCCCCTATGATCAGGTTGCCGCTGCTGAGATAGAGCTTGAAAACCTTGTCATGAATGACAACCACAAGGCAACTTGGGTTTTTGTTGACTTTTACAAGCTTGCATCCATGCTTCAGCACAATGATTTGGCTTATCACCAAGCATATATTGCTCTGCTGAAGCAAATCAAAGACGAAATGGTGCATTTTGATAAACCCCCAACCCTTGATGGCCTCCGATATCTTGTCCAGAAAATCAACCAAAGGTATTGGGAACGTCATGGTGAAATCTCTCACGAGACCTACACTGCACCCAAACCTGAGGCCAAAAATGACAGGTCCAACCAAACCTGAGCCCCCCAGAACAATGACCAATATCAAGGTCAAAGTTCCGGCAATTTCAATGCCAATGCCAGCAATAACAATCAAGGCAAAGGCAAGGAAAAGCTGAAAGGGAATAATGCATCCAAGGGTTGGAAAAAAACTGAATAGGCTAACAAGCTCATCAAGGATGGTAAACTCATGCCTGAGGAATGCCAGCCTCACATGGATAACAACCTCTGCCTAGTATGTGCACAGAGTGGCCACTGTGTGAAGGATTGCCCCAAGGAAATGTTAGCCCTGGCTGCTTTGGCTTCTGATGGGAAGATGTATGAGAACAAAGCCGAATCTTCAGCTTTGGGCACAAAAGAATAACCAGTGACCCTCTGGCCTCTGCACATACTGAGGGTCAGGTTGACTCAACTTGTGCATTAGAGGAGGTAAGAATCAATGCTTCTGCTCTCTTCTCCCCAAACACTCTTGTAATTAGTTTGTCCTTGTCTCTTGTCCCAAAATTAATTTGTACTAGACCATTTCTTTGCTTTCCTTTTCTTTTGATCCTTTTCTTTGCGTGGTACACCGCAGTGCTGTAGTGGTACACCGCAGTGCTGTCAAATTTAAAGCACCAGTAGATTCCAGTTCTACCCATTGTGTCATAGAACCTGTCTTTATCCATAAATATGCTCTCCAAACCTGTTCCGTAGACCCAATCCTGCTTCATTTATTGGATGGTAGTACAAACTCAGTAATTACTGAAGCTGTAGAGCTACCTATCCATTTCCCCAATGGTCACACCCATTCCATAGACTTTTATGTCACCCCCTTTGATTCATCCATTTTGGTAGTTCTTGGACACAGCTGGCCCGCCTGCTGCAAGCTGTTGATTGACTGGGTATTGGGCAATATTATGTTTCGAAATACCCTTCTTGGCAGTCCTATGGAGCCCCTGCCAGCTTTGGCTCATGCCTCTACAACTGAGACCGAGCCAACCCCAAGTCTGGAGGCCCCACCGGTTGCTCTCCTTAATGTAGCCCTAAGCTCAATTCTGTCTCTGTTTGATGATGAAGGAAACTGCAACTTATCACTTTCCACTCTGGGACATTTTCCAGTGCTGAACTCAATTATGATATCCATGATAAAGAGCTACTGGCTATTTTCAAAGCTTTTCAGCATTGGTGGCATATCTGGAGGGTTCTGGCTCTCCTATTGATGTTGTTACTGACCACAAACACTTGGAGTATTTTTTCACTACAAAGTTGCTAAGCCAATGACAAGCCTTCTGGTCCAAATTCCTCTTGCAATTTAACCTCATTATTTGGTTCCATCCCAGAAAGCTCAGTACAAAACAAGATGCTCCAACTAGACGATGGCACATCTCTACTAGTTACCTGTTAGCCATCACACTCTTCGAGATCAGCCAGCATTCTACATATTATCCATGCTCAAGGTACCTATGCCTTCTTCAAACACCACCCTCACATTTCTCTGATACAAGGGCAAAGATGCACACAGAGAGAGACGGATGGCAGAGGAAGGATGTGTAGGGGAAATGCATAGTGTTCTGCAAAGCCTGGCCACTGCAACAGCTAAGCTGGAGCCAAGCCACCAAAAGCCAGGCCATGCCTGGCCAAAGCTGTCCTGAGTCCAGGAGCTAGGACCCAGCCTGGGTTTTAGAGAGCCCAAGCCGAGCCCTGAAGCCGTGGCTCAAGCACTTACCTGTGCTGCACTCCAAATGTGGACTCAAGACACACATGTTTGGGTCAATGTCATTGACCTCTCCAGTAATTGTGAGCTCATGGAGTGGGAGAGTGACTTCAAAGGGATATGTGAGTATGTAGAATACAACTAACTTACTTAAAGTACATAAGATTTTGGGTTCGGTGTCGCATCCCCTCAAATGATGTGCCCACCCCTGAGCCCTGGCAGAAGCTGGGCTGAGCCAGAGCCACCATGGGACAAGCCAAAGCCATGGCTTTTGGGCCAAGCTGGGCTGTTCAGAACACTAGAGATGCAAGAGTAAATGAAGAAGAGGAAAGCAAGGGAAGGAGTGCGCTGATGTTTTTCTCAATGGACCAATCGATGAATTTATCAAGCACCAAGTATGATAAGGGCAAGAGGGATGCAGCCCTACTCACAGACACAGAAACAATTGCACACATGGGATGGATCTTGAGGGGGAGACAGTGTTCATGGCATTGGAAGAGGACGAGCCTGACAGGTACAAAGAGGCGACAAGGACAGACAACACTGAGGAGTCTGATCAGATGGCCACCCAATGCAAGCATAATTGGCAGCATGCAACTTTCGAGTCGATCACAATTATCCTGGGCAATCCAATGAGTTTCAATCAAGATTTGATAGAAAAACAACAAGGTAGTGGCAGGTTACAACTGCATGAGGGGCGATGCACATTGCATAGTAACTAACATGCCATGTTTTCAACCTGACATGGTAAGTGGTGTCGACATGATGCTTGTATTTCAACGAGATTCAGTGCTCAAAGTCACTCACAGACCCAGAAGTCGAATACTACACTCCTTAATGATCCAACATACCCTCACCCCCATTCTCATCAACAGTCCGCCACCTACCACATTCTCAGAAAGTAGCAATACAGCAGTCAATGCAGCATGAGACATCAAAGTGATTGAGGACTCCACTTACCCCATGACAAGGCCGCCATCCACAGGCAAGCATCTCCGTATCCTAGACAAAATAGGAATACATTGAGCTTGAGGGGGAGTGTTGTAGCTATCAGTTATATTTTCGTATCAACATAATTCAGATCACTCTTGAGCACCTGAGTTCACCGAGGCGCACATACATGTGTATACATGAGTTACGAGTCAAGGCTACCCAGCGTGTGTGCTGGATTGCACGAGTCACCAAAGCTGAGCCAAGGCACCATACATGCAACAAGATCCAGGTACCAATACATCAGCCAAAACCAGAGATGCAGACCCCAGCGCATTTGTAGGGATCCAGCTGCATAGTTCAACATCTATTTAGCCTGTATCAAGACTCCCATCCACAGTAGTATAAGTTGGATGCTATGTACTGTAGAAACATACATGAATCATCACCCATCCAGCTTCAAGTCCCAAGCCGCTGACATTCACCCAGTCGAGTCTTTGTTCCATCTCTCAAGTCAGCACACTCAAGCCAATGCACATGCTCCAAGTACTTCTGACATTATAATAACAAGAACAGATGTGTTGGCCATCTGCCATGATACCATAGCAGGGATCATGCCACTCATATCAGATCTAAAGCATCAGATCTGCAGTTATTCTGATGTACATCGGAATGACCTGGTCCATACACCCATCCCTTTCTCAACATCAAAGGAGTGCTTCTTTTGGCTCACCAGGTGGGTTCATTCTAGAAGGGGAGGGTGTAAGGGTGATTCTGGGAGGGGGGGGGGGGGGGGGGTCCACAAGACCCCACTGTATAGTTAGTGCATGGGAACCACCAGGCAGTCCCCAAGCTTAATCTTACCTTTACCTTACACTGTCACTACATAGCAGCAGAATACCACACATTGGTTGAGTTCTGTTGCCTATAAGGGCAACATAGGCAGATGCTCTACACTCAAGTGGCAAACTGGCGAAGGGGGATTCAAAGTAAGATAGAGAACTATATACATGACACAGACATAGCTGGAAAAGGGGGATCCAAAGAGAAAACTCTAAGGAACCCCTTCGTCACCTAACTATGACTATAAGTAAGCTTGGGCATGCTAGCGTGATCACAGAATGCCCGAGCTACATAAGCAATCAAGCCAGTGATAACAGGGCTGGACAGATAAGGAAGGAATGATGTCAGAAGGGGCTGGAACAGGAAGGGAAATAAACAGAACACAAGACAGAAGGATGCCAAAGGCTAGGAGAAGCTCAGGGGCCACCAATAACACACTGCAATAATGTGCATGCCATGGTAATACGCAAGAGGCAATAATGCACACTCGACAATGCACACTGCGATAATGTGCATTGTGACAATGCATATCACAATAAAGCAGTGTGTGATTGTGGTTCCCCTGACATTGCCCTTGTGATACAAAGTACTAAGATCACTTCCTTTACAGCCTGCTCCATCTCAGCCCTATTATCAACCCTGGCCTGCTGTTTCTTTTTGGCCTTGAGCTTGAGATCATCCTTGAATTTCTTCCTCCAGGCAACCTCAGCTTGCCTAGCCTCTTCGGCCTTCTTCTTATCCTTGGTTTGCTGCATGTGCACTTCCTTGCCTTGTGCTTCTTTAGCTTTTCTGTCATCCTCTGCCCTCTTCACCGCTGCCTCCTTGTGTTCTCGTGCAAGGCAACATTTCTCCTTCAGCTGTTGCTTCCCCTCATTCTCGGGTCAGGTCTCAAGTATGACTGATGTTCTTAACAGACAACTGGGACAAACGCCTCCTGCTCGCAGAGTTCTAGTACAACAACCACATCTACTCCTTGACTCCATTCATGCTTGACACTGGCTGGCACCATGGAAGCCTCACTCTCGGAAGCACAGTCGACATTCGTCAAGGCAAAGGATGACAATATGGGCTCAGTATTACAGCCAATGCCATGTCTCCGCCCCTGAGTACAATGTCAGTGATTCTGTCTTCCTCAACATGAGCGACATCCAGACACCATAACTGTAACCATACACTTGCTGCTGTCCATGTTAGAGGCAGACAATACTGTATTGCCATCAATAATGAGAGATGAAAAGAATTCGGTGACTGTCAAGAAACAGCTCAAACACCTTAAAATTTTCTCTCCAGATTAAGAATAAACCTACAAGGAGCACCCCTGTTTGTATCATAGCGAGTGATTATTAGTCAATTGTTATTCGACTACTAGAGGGAATGCTGATGGCCCCTCGCTGAAAATTGAATCACACGCCCATGCACACTTTTGATAGGGCCGGCAACCTCAATGACCTCCTCTTTATGGCTGTCAGTGTCGGAAATGCGGATAGGGTGCGATGAGAAAGACAGACGCAGACTTTTTCACTTATTAGTACATGTAACTACCTGTCTATTCTGGGTAAAGAGCTGGCTCCAGCGTCACCTGAGAAGCGCCCAAAAGCCCCAGCTTTCGGGCCCAGCTCTGGCTCTCTGGATCCAGGGATGGGACCATAATGCTGACCCTATAACGGCTTGGGCCCATCGTGGCTCGGTCTTTTAGTGGCCTGGCTCAGGCTAGGCCGGGGCTTTAGCAGGACTTGGAAAACACTAGATGCCAGCCATCAATATCTGCTAGACCTTCCAATGGTTGACTCCTGAATGACCCAAATGGTCTTTGGCAAAGGCCAGGACGTTCAGGAGTCAATGACATGTCGAATTGCCCATGGACCAGTAGTGGCAATCTGGAACCGGACATCGCCAGGCATGTGACTTGGCGTGCTGGATGCACTCCGGAGTTGTCAAGACCTGAGCATCCCTTGCCCTCAACTGCTCCTCTTTTATGACTCGGAGCTCGCAAGTCAGTACTACTTCCACATTGTCCTTACCCACATCAGAGGTGAGCTCCAACCAACTGCCATTGTTGCTGTTGAGGCATTGCTTGTCAAGAGGGGTGAGAGGTGGAGGTGAAATGGAGGAGGCCTATGGGCATGGGATGAAGCAATATGAACCGGTGACCAGCTGTGGGGGGGCAGCTATGCAGTCCTCCAGGGCAGCATATATGTGTTGCCACCTATAGCTTGATGTGATTCATCACTTCATGGCAAGTGGTAGCAGTTGAGATTAGAGAGACAGACCCCCCAGAGAAGAAGGGATCACAAGACAGCAGCAACACAATGATGGGGGCAACAGAGCAGTAGCAGTGGGGACAGGGTTATCCAGGTGTATGGAAGGTCAAAAGTAAACTTCAAAAATGGTCTGAGATGGTGAAAACATTTGGCAGAGCTACAGTGTCTGACACTACTTTCCATACTCACAGTGGGACCAAATATTCTGCCATTTCACCTGTGCTTGTATTTTAAGTGTGAAAGTAGCTAGATGTGCTGTTCACACCAAAGTTCATTAATCAGCACCCACTGCCAAATTTTGGGGAAATTTCTGAATCTGCCTGGCAAGCAGAAGTGGAGTGGATACAGTGCAAGTGCAGAGATTGGGCTGAGCTGGCATGTGCAACCCTGACTGTGCCACTCAACATGGTCACCCTGCTGTGGCATGCTTGCTGATCCACACCAAGACTCAGTTATAATATAACTTGTATTATTTGTACTATCACACATCCTGTTAACAATTTCCAGTGGTGGCGGTGGCCTGGACCTTCGGCCCAGGATCAGGTCACCTGGAGCCAGGAAAAGCTTTACCACATTGAACACTGGTTGAAGCTGAGCCATTGATGCATTCCTCCCAGCTCTCCAGACCACTATGAAGGGTCCAAGGTACAAGTGGGCAAGCTTAGCCAAGGGTTGAGTGGTATGGTTCGAGAGTGCGAAAAGTTGGACTTTCATGAAGCTGATCTTTCATGGAAGTTCAAATCTTTGCACTCTCATATTGAATCTGCCAGGGCTTCCCACTCATGGCTTCATATTATACTTGATGGCTTGACCGAAGGATATGTTGTCGAGTGGTGGGATCTTCTTGTGTCTGAATGCGTAATTATGTACCTCAAGAAGGATTTGGATGTCAATGACAATTTGGGTGCATTCCCTTCCTCTTCCTTCCTCCCTCTCTTCTCATATATAGTACACTAAACTTTTAGCATAAAACAAGGTAATGTTATCGCATCCTTTGCATCTCCCCCTGTCCCTGTGTCTCTATGCTCCGCTTCCTTCCAATCACTCGATAAACTTGCTACTCTAGTTACTCTACCAAATACATTACAGTTGTGCATGAGCCTAGTAAATACCTCACCTATAGGCTGGGGCTAAAGCTGGGCCAGGATGGGGCCAGGCTGGGACTTTGGCATTGGTTCAGGCCCTGAAATCAAGTGAGCCGGGACTGACCAAGCCAGACCTGAGCCATGGCTTTTGAGCCAGGACCGAGCCTGGAAAACACTACTGGCCTCAAGTCACCTGATTTGATCATCCGAGACACTTGAGGAGTGACATTGAGTGGAAACAGATGGTATCAATTTTGAAAGCTTGAGGGCTGACGACCATCGGGCATTGACATAACTTATATCTTCCCACTTGCCCCCTCCATGTGATATTGATGGCATCACATGTGGCCACACACACTGGAGACATGGCAAAATTGCCTGACTTTGAAAATCAACTAGAAATTCTGAGGATTTTCCACATTTCTTCAAAATTTCCCAGTTCAGGAAATTGGATGAAAATTTAATGTTTTGTTAGCGTTTTTTTGCTGCAGGAAATCCTTCAAAAATTGTAAAATTATCACATAAAAATCTTCAAGAAACATTCAGGAAACATTGAATTCCTCTTCCATGAAACTAAATATTTAATAAAATTCTCCCAGTTAGGAAATTCTATAGAAACATTGATTTCTACAAGGTTTCCCTGTCAAATATTCAGGAAACCAACATTTTCAAAGAATTTCCATAGAATTTCCAAACTGAGGAAACTTTATTAAATATTTAGTTTCATAGAGGAGGAAATTCAAAGTTCCCTGAGAGTTTCTTGAAGGTTTTGAGGTGATAATTTTACAAATTTTTAAGGATTTCCTGAAGTCAAAAAACTCTGACAAAACAATAAAATTTTCATCCAATTTCCTGAGCTGGGAAATTTTTCAGAAATGTGGAATATCCTCAGGATTTCAAGTAGATTTCCAAAGTCAGGAAATTTTGCCATGTCTCCAGTGACAAGCCCAAACATTGAACATTCTTTCCATCATACTGTACCTTTCAAGTTGTTTAGCTGTCTAGTTTTGTGTTCATAGGTTGAAATTGCACCAAGCCTGGATATCAAGTCCCGGCTTCGCATACGTCGGTGTGAACAGGTATACAATTTTTACTCCTCCATAGTACTAGGCTGAGAGATATGTGCGGTGGTTTGACCACGGAAGAAGACTCCAACGGTTGACGTGTTTCAGAATAAATCGGAAATCAATGCCTTGTCAGTTCATCTGCGAACAACAGGCAGAGCCGGCTGTGATCATCAGTAGGTGTTATCGACAGACATACTGGAGGCAGGCTGTTCCCAGCATTGATATTCTCGCTGCTCAAGAATTCTCCTACTGGCCATGCCTTATTTGACCTTACTGTGTGTGGCAATAGGTCCTAGAAATGTGACAAAGAAAACTTTGAGGGAAACACTGGCCAGTGGCCACGTGAATAATACCTTATCAAACCGTCCCTTTCCAGGCGTCATGCTAATCCCATGTACAGGTACAGTATGCATATCACTATCAGCGATATGAAGCAACTTCAAGCCCAAGGGGATCCCCCGGAATGACTCTCTCTAGTAAAGTAAGTATAACACTTGATTGAATTGAATTGAATTGTGCAGAGGAAAAATTAGCTATCGTCTCTGTAGACGACACCTCTGCCTGAAAATACAACATTTTGCGCCTAGCCTGGTACTTGGAAAATCGGTCTTTGATGGGCGTTGTTTGGCACCCAGGGCAGCAGGTGACTTGAATTGATGTTCATCGATCCCTCCAACTTTACGCTTGGAGAATCTATGGAAGTATATCATCTGGATGTGTCTTCAAACCCTGACCCTCTTGCCAAGCCATGTTGCCGTGTCGAGCATGAATCTGGTGGGCAGTATGGGGAAGGAGCACGTGACCCGCCATGCGTGACGCACCGTGCTGCTGTAATCACAGGTAGTGTTCTGCAAAGCCTGGCTTCAGCCACGGCCTAAGCCAGAGCTGAGCCCCCAAAAGCCAGGCCGAGCCGGGCCAAAGCCGTCCTGAGGCCGGGATCTAGGGCCCGGCTTGAGTTTTGAGAGCCCGAGCTGAGCCCTGAAGCCGCGGCTCTTGGGCACTTACCCGGTATGCACTGTTCGGGTGGCAAGCGGCACTCAGGTAGCTAATTTGAGTATATCCTGTACTGTATTGGTTGAGTTTGAAAAAAAATTCTGTCTGCTGCTCACTGCCATGCTCTTGCCCCGTATGCAGGACCCCAGCGATGAGGACGAGGTTCAGCTGCTCCCTATCAAGAGTGCCCGCTCGGGCCGAACGCTAAAGCCAAGCGCCGCACTGAAGGATCCAGATAATGTGGCCAATGTTCTTGGTCAATGAAAGCATGCCAAGGTCGTGACTAAGGTGGTAGAAACTACTGACCAACATAAAAATAAAAAACAAAAGACTATCATTGAGCCTGCCCTGGTGTTCAAGCCAAATGCAAGGACCGTTGCCAAGCCTACTGATTTCAGTAGTACTGAAATGGTTATGAATAAGGATTTGCCGTGAGTCTATCATTTACAAGCCACATACACACAGTACTAAATAGTCTATATCAGGGTACATCGGTGAAAGGCTTAGTATCTGCGACTTGTGATGCATGGCAAGCCAGTAACATGGACGGCTACTTTGCAGTCACCGCGCATTGGATTGAGGAAATTGAGGGGTTCCACACACTGCAAAATGTGTTGGTGGGATTTGTTCAAATGAACAATTCCCACTCGGGAACTCAACTGGGTCAGGCCATGTTCGAGGTACTGGAATGTGTCGGGATTGCACACAAAGTGAGTGTGTCTCAGTCTGTGACACCTTGACTGACAACAATGAATAGCTTGGCTGGGTAACGTGCGATAATGCCACAAATAACACGACCATGATGGCCGAACTTGCCATCCGAATCAAAGAACATACGAAAGGACCCTTCGATCCAAAGGAACAGCGCATTCGATGCCTTGCACATGTGATCAACTTGGCCACACAAGCCATGCTCAATGCGCATTCAAAAACACCACACTATGACCCCAAGGAACCTGACAACCACCTACCAGAGACAGTCTCATCCGTGCTATTTGCATCAAGGAGCGATCATCGGCAAAGCACAAAGAGATGTACAGAGCCTTGCAGGTACGCAACAATGTCAAGTGGCCAACTACGCTGCTCCTCGACATGGTCGTTCGTTGGTCATCAACATACGTTATGCTTGATCGAGCATACCGTAACAAACAAGTACTGTATCTATTTCATCACTGTTCACAACTACACTGACATGTTTTGATCCAACAGCATGTCAATCATTTTGGTACTTGAACTTGCCCAGCAAGAGAAAGATCGCACAAAATTGACCAACCTTCTCAGCCTCGCACCAACTGCCCCTGAATGGGAGTCTGTGAAGGCTTTCCTCCAGCTGTTACGTGTAAGTCTTATGCATAAATGTATTGTTTTGTTAACTCATAGTCTCCTTAGTTTGCAGATGCTGCTTAGCATGAGTTCTCAGCTGGGCAATACCCTACATTATACCTTGCACTCCCGGCACTCGAGGGACTCCACACAGCCTGGTCCAAGTGCCTCATTTATAACACAGGGTACAACACTTTCCAGAAGCCCCTTGCAGCCAGCATTGCCAAGATCGCCGAGTACTATAATCAGACCGAGGATTCAGATGCATACATCATGGGCATGAGTATGTATCCACTCATATTAAATGGCATCATGTCAAAATACTTATATCTATGGCAGTTATCCATCCAGAGTACAAAATGGCATACTTTGAGAAACACTGGGGTATGGATTTGACCGCTCGAGTCATGCAAATGGTCCAAGACCTTGTAAGTCATAATATATATACATATAAATATTAATTTTCTAACATCTTGTAGTTCAAAGAGCGGTGGGACTGTTTGCAAAGCATCCGGTTGACCACCACAAGTGCCAGTCGGAAGCGTCGTGCGTATACGCTCCTGGAAGCACTGAGCGGCGATGAGGATGAAAACCCAGATGACCCTGGGTCGGGTTCCAGCCAGTCGCAAGGGTTCGATGCTGAGGATCGGCCCTGGCTTGATGCCCTCCGGTCATATGTCCGATCCACCGAGCGGTTACTAGAGAACATGGGGCTTGTGGAATGATGAGGGGTAAGTCTTATCTATATTTATGTATACTTCCTTGATATTCAACTAACATCTTTCAGGTTAACCAGATCCAATATCCCATTTGGGCGTCGCTTGCATATGGTTACCTTCCTATTATGGTGTCATCAGTCTCAAGCGAACGTGCCTTTTCAAGCTCGGGAATTACAATCACAAAACGGCGGAACCGACTCAAAGGAGATGTAGTTGAAGCCCTCCAGGTCATCAAATGCGGACTGAAGACAAAGTTGATACTATGGGATTCAGCTCCATCATCTTCATATGAGCTCGAATTAATGGACGAAGGTCCGGAGGTGCCTCAGACACCAGGAGAGGTCATTGACCTCTCCAGTGACTGTGAGCTTGTGGAGGGGAGAGCGAAGTCGATATAGAATACAACTAGCTAGTTAAAAGTACACAGAATTTCCACTTCGGCGTTGCATCCCCTCGGTCGATATTTCCCACTGAAGAGCCCTGCCTTAAGCCGGGCCAAGCCCGAGCCGAGCCCGAGCCGGGACTCAGGGCCCGGCCCTGAATTCTGTGAGCCCGAGCCGGCGTGAGCCGAGCCGAAGCCGGGGCTTTTGAGCTGAGCCGGGCTTTGCAGAACACTAATCACAGGTTGGGTATCGTCAGATATAATCCTCTGCGAGTCTCCTCTGTGCTTCGGTCACTTGGATTTCAAGAGGCAGTTTCCCCTTATCACTGATAAGAGGCGGGGCCAAACTGCCTCTTGAAGCTTGAAATCCAAGTGACCGAGTCACAGAGGGTCGCATCTCCGAACGGACGTGGATATCGAGAACGTCCTGGGCATAGGACATGGCATTATGATTGGACGGTTTGGCAGTAACTACATCGGTGAGATTGTACCATGGCATGGCAGGGTCAAGAATAGCTGACAAGGACATTTTCCAATGCCTGCTACTCTCATCTGATGGGCCGCACCATTCTGGTGTAGTTTTGAGTGCCTTGAGACCTTATCCTGTGTCATCAATGGAGTTCCACTGCAGCTGGGATGACACACCTATTTGGCTGCTGCCCTCTTGATTGTATCGCCGCGTGGTGGCCACTACATTGCTGTGCTGGTTGTTCAATATATCTTACGCACCTGCCTGTAATTTGATTCATCTGCATGCTCAGCTCATGGAAGGCTTCATACTCCCCTCCCGCATGACTAGTGTCGATATTCTCCCACTCCGGATCATCCAACTGAACCTCATCACCATCATCACCCATCCCATCAGAGAGCACATGCCACCCCTGCTCCTGAGTGTAGGGCTCGACGTCCTGGAGAAGCCGTCGTTCCCCATGAGTAAGGCCTAAAAAACCGTTAGATGTCAATGATGTAGATATGTAAATACGTACCTTTGAGATATTGTAAGCGTCGTTCCATGGCAGCGTCTTGTTCCTGAGCACGTTGTAGCGTCCCGATTTTATGTGTACTCATGGATAGACCCCCATGCTTACTTACTGTACTGCGAATGGTTGAGTTAAGTTGATACGGGAGGTTCGAGAGGGAGGCATAGCTCATAAAAAAATCTGGTTGAGCTTACTGCGTGTGACGATGGCGACAGTGGTTGATGCGACGTGGCAGTTGCTGGAGACGGTCACGTGAACAGTTGAACCGTGGCTCGAGACGCTGGAGCGACCTTACCAGCATTGTTCCAATGTCAGTAATGACTTGGCCGAGCCCGCTAAGAGACCAAGGCGCAGGGCCTGCACCGCACTCCCGCCTGCGTTGAGGTTCCGCGCACGATGAGGACGGACTCTCTACCTGTTCGTCCACCCTCCAACCTCCCGCCTCCAGGTAACCCCTGTCTCCACGTTTCATTGGAACTGGAACGACTCGGCTATGGCAGAGTGGGTTCGGTGTACCCGCTTAGGATTGACGACAACAACCAGTACACTCTTCCATCCCTTGTAATAAAAGTCGCTGCTCGGCGCCGTTCTGACGACCTGGCTCGTGAGGCCTGGTTTTACGAAGAGATGGAGGATATTCAGGGAGTAGCCATCGCATGTTGCTATGGATTCTTTACCGCTGAAATCGAGCAGAATAGCGAGGTATTGGATTGGGTAAAGTCTGATGCGGATTGCGATGAGGAGGAGGTAGACGTTCGGGGCGAGGCCAGCCCAAGTGAGGATGACGGCGACACGGACGATACATGGGACCTCTATGCATGGACAGATTCTGATGATCTGGTGATGGAAGAATTCAGCTGGGAAGCAGTATTTAAGCGCAATGGCCTTGGGACTAGATGCATTGTTTGTCTCCCAACGCGAAATGCATCGGAAAGATTTTATTCACATTTCACGCGAACTCGATCATTTGTGGGCAACTTGGTATATTCATCGTAGATAAGACCCGCCTTTAGGATGTCACAAAAGTCGAAATATCCATGTGCCGCCTGCCAGATCATGATGCTACAGCATCAATAAGTGATAATGGCCGAGAGGATATAAATTACCTCGAGCGCAAATGTCTTCAAAATGTGTAAGCTAGCGGAACAGCGATGGTGATACGCAATAGAAAACATACCTGCGTATTGTCACTGTAATAACCATGAAGCGTGCCAGTGATGTCAAATAATACGAGATCGAGCTTCCCCAGCACACGGTCCTGGGGCCCGCCATGCGGAAGTGCGGCGTTCTCTGTGATAAAAATAAGAAGGGCTGACATGGCGTGTTTGCGAATGATACCTACAGGTTGGTTAGTGTCGGTATGGACAATAGAGTTACACACAAACCTTCAGTGAGATCTTTCAAGAATTGCAAGATGTCGTTGCACGTTGCAGGGGGGAAGACAGACGAAATATTGGCAGCATCAGGTGAAGCAAATGCATCAATGGAAGAGGGTTTGATACTGGAGGTTTAAGGAGGCATAACTCACTAAAAAATCCGGAAATATTGGAGCTGTGGAGAGTTTCCGGTTGAGCTCGCTGCGTGCAACGACGGTGGCGGTCGCTGGAGACGTCACGTGAACAGTTGAGACGTGGCCCGAGACGCTGGATGTGGTTCCGACGGGTAGACAGGTGTCCATAGCTCACCCACAGTCACATTTTGTA
This sequence comes from Gautieria morchelliformis, assembly GCA_015179125.1. Taxonomy (NCBI): domain Eukaryota; kingdom Fungi; phylum Basidiomycota; class Agaricomycetes; order Gomphales; family Gomphaceae; genus Gautieria; species Gautieria morchelliformis. The sequence continues at coordinate 70,131 of WHVA01000268.1, forward strand.
GCTAAGTAAGAATTATACGTAGTTTTATTCGTAGTACTGGTCCTCTCTGCAAAACATACCTACTTAGCCTCTGCAACCCGGCCGGTTACCCTAGCTAAGAAGGTATGACTAACCGGGCACTACAGGTGACGAGTTATATTATAACCGAGCCTGGGTGTGGATTCGAGCAAGCATGCCGTGGCGGGTGACCGTGTTGAATGGCACAGTCAGGGCCCTGCACCGACTGGGTGTCTGCTCAGTGCACCATAAGCGCCCGGCGCTTCGAGCACTCTAATTGATATTCTCTCTCTCTCTCTCTCTCAGTGGCATGTCTGTTCTGCTGTGAGACGACAGACGGGTGACTCTCACACTGTCACAGCTCTGCACCCGACGTCACAGAATGATAGATGGATGGGCGTGTGTGTACACAGCGCCATGACGATATGCGACAGCAGCGCCCGCGCCCGTCTCGTCTCTCCCACCCGCTCCCCGTCTCTCTCTCCACTCTAATCTTCTGTTTGTCCTTCATTCTGCAGCCGGGCTGCGTTCCACTCCTTTCCAGCAGCCGCAGGCCCGATGCTCTTCTGACTTGTTGTTTTAGTAAATGAACTCGATTTGCCTCTCTGTCGCCCCGAATCTCCGCTGCCAGGACCTCTCCCGATTGCAGCACATCGTCCTCGTCGTGCCCCCCGCCGTCGAGCTCGTCTACTCCTTCACCCTCGCCGTCACCAGCGCCCCGCTCGCCCGCCGCGCCCGCTGGCTCCTCGTCCTCGACGGCCTCACCTTTTTCCTCCTCGCCCTCGCTGACTTCCTCCCCCACGTCATCCCCGCCACGGCCGCGTCCACGCCCCACGTCTTTGCCCTCATCGACACCGTCGTCGCCGCCGCGTCCCTCCTCCCCCTCCTCTTCTACACCCTCTTCCTCCTCCTCTTCGCCCGCGCGAGCCTCCTCTCCTACCTCCCCTCCCGTTTCGCCCGCGTCACCGCCCTCGCCCTCCTCGCCACCATCCCCCCCATCCTCGCCGCCAACACACTCGGCTCCCTCCTCGGCATCACCCACACCGTCGTCCCCGCCCACGGCCGCGCGCCCCTCGTCGTTGTTGCCGGCGCGGCCCCCGTCCTGCTGCAGCGCCTCGCCCAGTTCTTCAGCGCCGCCACCCTCGCGCTCCTCACCGTCTTCCAGGCCATCCTCTTCGTGCTCGCCTTCGTCCGCGTCGTCCGTGGCTTCCTCGACGAGCGCCGCATCGAGGCCGCCGCCGCCGATCACAAGCACGGCCCCGACGCAGACCCGGAGCGCGAGGAGATCCACCTGTTCCGCGGCCTCGGCTGGTTCGCGGGCGGCCTCAAGCTCGGCGCGGTCGAGACCGTGGTCGGCTTCGCAAACGTCTCCTTTGCGGTCGTCGTTACGCGCCGCGTGCTCCGCCTCTTTGCGCGCGGTACCCTCGTTATTGGCGTCATCAAGGGGTGAGCGCAGTCCCCTCTCTCTATTCCGCATGTGCTGACCCCTTACCCGCCTGCACCAGCCTCAACGTCATCGAGGACTTCCGTGCGCTCGAGAAGGACGTGCGCGCCCGCGCCCGCGCCACCCGCCCCGACCGCGCTTCGCGCGCCAGGATGTCAATATCAAACCCCCGCACCTCCACATTCCACGCCCTCTCTCCCGCCGCGTCCTCCTTCCACACCGCCCAGCGCACCAAGCGGCGCACACTCACCAAGACGAAGCGCGTGGGGCCGTCCCCTTTGGCGCTCGGCTTGCAGTCGAACCACGCGGCGTTTGACGACGTAGGGAAAGGGAAGGGCTCGTTGGGGTTGGGTTTGGGCGGGGACAGCCCTGCGCCGACGCCGTACCTCAGTCCGGCGTTTGATAGTATGCTGTATAATGTCCCGAGGAAGGGGCGCGAGCGCGTGACGGTGCAGTATGACGGGAAGACGCCGCCGGTGCTGCAGGTGCGCTTCTCGAAGGTTGATATGGGGGTGCATCCGCTACCGCGCCCGGCCTCGGTTGCGCTTTATAGTAATACGCGTGCGCTTTATAATACGCATGCGCCAGAAAAGGGAAGGGCACCTCTCACGGCCGTCGTTGAAGAGGACCCGCGCAAGCACGAGGACGGCGTGTCGCTGTCGGGGTCGTTTTCGGACCGCGAGCGCGATTGGGATAGGCGCTTGTTTTATCCGGGGTATGTACCCCGTGCTGGGCCCGTTCCCGTCCCTGCACCGCTCGCATCCGCACCCGTATCCGTCCCTGCACCCGCACCCCTCGCATCCGCACCCGTTCCCGCACCCGTTCTCGCACCCGTCCTTGCACCCCTTGCACCCGCATCCGTCCCTGCACCCGCACGCCCCGCGCGCGACCCGCGCAGGGCACCGCATACCCCCACCCTCGCAGACGCCGTCGCTGACCCGCGCGCCGGGCGCATGCGCACGCCTTCTCCTCCAGACTCGAACACGTCAGAGGAGGACCGGGACCAGGACCAGGGGCGGGAGCGGGAACGGGATCCGGCGCGCGCGTCCGCGGCGTCGCTCGCCGCCGTGCGCGAGATCGCGGCACGGTTTCCGGCGCTGCCGCCTCGCGCTGCGTCTGGAGTTGCGTCTAGAGCTGCGTCCCGGCACGCGTCCAGGCCCGTTTCCGGAGCTGCGTCTAGGCCTGTTTCCGGGGCTGCGTCCGGTGCTGCGTCCAGACCCACTTCCAGACCCGCGCACGCGCCGCCCCCGGGCCTGCAGGCGGCGAGGAGTGTGCAGCGCGCGCGTGGGACGGGTGTGTCCCCCGTGCCTGCGCACGCGTCGGTTACAATGCCCGCACCCGAGGCACCCACAGCCCGTACCCGCGACGACGCCGACGCCGACAGCGTCTACTCGTCCGAGTCCGTCTCGGACGGCGACGCCTCCGAGGCGGGGGGATATAGCTACAGCTACAGCAGCTACGGATACAGCTACGCGGCGCGCAGCGCTGGCACCCCCGCGCTCACCCCCGCGTTAGACACGCCTGCGACCGCCCGCCTCGCGACGCCCACCTCGGCCCGCGGCGGGGACAAGCGCCGGCGTGCGGGACCAGAGGACGCCCGCGCGCAGCCCTCGCCCGCGGTGCCGATGCCCGCGGTGCCGACGCCCACCTCCGCCCGCGAGGACAACAAGCGCCGCAGCCGCACCCGCCGCCTCACGCTCCTGCGGCGCGAGCTGCGCGCGAGCGCGCACGACGCCGCGGCGCTGGACGCGCCGTGGCTGCACACGGACCCGCTCGCGCAGCTGCAGGTGCAGACGGCCACAAACGACTACGCCGATGAGGATGAGGACCCGGACGCGGTGCTCGACGAGGCGTGGCGTCGCGCAGGGCTGACGCGCGTCAAGTCGGTGAGCACGGTGAGCGTGCACCGGACGCCGCGCGCGGAGTGGGGGGCCGGTGCGGCGGTGCGGGGGAGCCTCGTTGCGGAGGAGGCGGAGGCGCTGGGCGTGTTGATGCAGGCGCACGTGGAGGTGCCGGCGCGGGGGCGGGCGCGGCTGGAGCGTGAGGCGTCGTCGGCGTCGGCGTCGTTGAGGCGGCCGGCGCGGCTTGATTCTGGCGTGTTGGGGGAGGAGGATAGGGAGCTGGTCGTGCGGCAGGGCGGGCGTTGGTAGGTATTAGGGCGGCGGCGGGCCCGGACGCGGACGGGCGTTGATCGTTCACACTTGTTCTTCCTTCCTGTGCTTTTCGGCAGAGTTGGGTTTTTTATTGTGTACCGCGTAGTTATTCATTATTCATTATTCGTTCGTATTTCAATATTCATACACCCTCCCATTACAGTATACCTTTTCTCTCTCTCTGTCTTTTGGGTACAAACAATTGGCATCATTTTGTGAAAAGTACTGTCATGGGACAGGAGTTTAAACTTCCGACCCAATCACCCTGTAGTGAAGTCAACATGCAATGTAAAGTCTAACTACACATAATATAGGTCATTAGTATACATTAGATTTTATATACCTCCCAAAATTTTTTTGGTGGATGTAGTTTGAAGACAAGATAAAATAAGATGGGTTGTTGATTTTGTAAGACTTGTTATAAATATATTTATCTATGCAAGTAATCTATACAGGCGTATAAGTAAAATGAATATAAGAAATATACCGAATGTCTTACCTCAGTAATTGCTCGAGTGCAAAGTACTGAGGAAGAAGGACTTCTAGATACCTACTTTATAGTATAGGAGAACAATGGGATCTAAACTACAATAGGCACATAGGACAATAAAAGAGGGGAACAATGAGACTGCGCATATGTAGTCACAATGGGGTGACACGGGGTGACGCGGTTTGCCCCTGGCTTACGCGTTCACTTCCTACAGATTTGATGATCTGCAGCAACATAGCTGGCTGCCTTAAATACATGGGTCATATTCTAATTATAATCATTGTTCTTTGTGTTGCAGAGAACAAGGAGCTCCTTGTTCTCTGCTGCACTCCTTGTCCTCTCTGCTCCTTTGACACTTCACACCTTGTATGTGTCATTGGTTTATGTCATCATGCTGATGCGCTGCCACACCAAAGTGCTGCTTTACCCAACATGCCCCCTCACTTCAGTGTATCCCAATTTCTCCTGTAGATACTTGAACTGGTGCCCTTCCAGCCCATTCGTCATTAAGTCTGTGGGATTTTCCTTTGATTTGATGTAAGTAAGTGAAGCTTCGTTAGAGGCTACCTTCTCGTGGATAAAATGGTAAGCGACATTGATATGTTTGGTCCTGGCATGGTAAGTGGCATCATGTGAAAGGGTGATTGTGCTGAGATTGTCACATTGAATGGGAGTCAGCTGGTTCTGATCGAAACCTAGTTCCTGGATGGCCCTCTGGAGCCAAATGAGTTCTTTAATGCCCTCAGTGAGAGGGACTATTATGACATCACGTCACCCATCGTAAAGTTCAACTCCCTATGGTTATTATTGACCATGGCTAATGCACTTGACTGGGAGATTGAGATGATGGATGTAATAGGGGCTCACCTCAACTTGGAACTGGAAGAAGAAATCTATATGAAATAAACTGAAGGCTTCAATGATGGATCAGGACATGTCCTAAAATTACACTGCGTGATCTATGGACTCAAACAGTCAGGGCGCACCTGGTACAATAGACTCTGGACCACGTTACTAAACCTTGGGTATATTCAAAGCACAGCCAACGAGTGTATATACATCAGGAGAACCGGATCTGGTATCGATGTCATCACAGTCTACATCGATGACCTAGGGCTGGTATCAAGTACAAAGGCATGAATGGCAAAAGTAAAAAAGGAACTGAATGACAGGCCCCCAATGATGGATTTGGGAGAAATGAAGAAGATACTGGGATTAAGAGTAGAAAGGAACAGGGAGGAAGGTACTTTACAAATCTCACAAGGTCCCTACATCAATACCATCCTTGCACGATTTCAAATGCAGGATGCTAATCCCATATCAACTCCATTCAATGTGTCTACTAGGCTCAACATACCACTCAAAACAAGCTACAGGCCAAGGATTGAAGCCCCTTTACACCCAAGCAATTGGGTCACTTATATATGCAGCGCTTGGTACCTGTCCCAATATAGCTTTTGCCATACAACATCTCAGTCAGTTTAGCAATTCATATGGACTAGAACATTGGACGGCGATCAAACATGTCCTCCGTTACCTCATAGGCACGTGGGATAGTGGGATCCTTTTTAGGAAAAATGCCAGGATTGAACTTTGAGTGTATGTAGATGCCAACTACGCTAACCAGAGCAATGCTAGGGGGAGGATCTATTGCCTGGAGTGCCAGAAAACAACGAACAGTCTCCCTATCTACAACAGAAGCCCAGTACATTGCTCTGCTCCTTTGACTCTTTGCACCTTGTATGCATCATCGGTTTATGTTATCATGCCGATGCACCACCACACCGAAGTGCTGCTTTACCCGACAGTGGACACGGGGTGAAAGGAACTAGGCTCAGATATATTACTAACCCTGATCCCTTTTAGGCATCAACACGGCAAGTACTGACCGAAGCCAAGAATAGAGTATCTAACTAGTATAAAAGACTGCACAACCATTCATGTAGATTCAGCTTTTAGTTCTATCCCCAATATATGTTGATTACTGACTGGCCTTCTTAAGTGTATAATCTCCACTCTTAAGCCAGTCTACTTGACAACTTAGAGCTCCCCTTACACAGGGCCTGCTGAGGCTTAGAGCGCTCATGCATCCCCTATGCCAACAACTTTTGTCACATATTGTCACCCATGGCAGTAACTGGCATGCATATTACTTCTAGTCATACCAATCTGGAAAATGTAAGTACAGAGTACAGAGTAAAGTCATATTGAGGTAACTACAAGATATACTGGGCAGCTACAAACAATACAGTATGGCAGTTCAAGCACTGGCTCCTGGTGGGAGAGCAGCCGCAGGCCCAGATGCAGTACCTGAGCCAGAGCCAGAGCCAGAGACAGTAGCCTCTCCAGACACAGAGTGTACACACTTACATCCACAGCGATTATCCAGAGCTAACCCTGAGAATTGCACCATGCTAGCAATGGCAGGGTGGTCCTTGACATATTTCTTGATGCATGTGAATAGCTCCACAATTGTCCCCTCTTCAGCTATCTTAAGGGTTGCTGCAATGTCTCTCAAGTCATTCTTCAGCTTCAGTCTGTAGGAAGTCAGAGGGAGATCAAAGACTTTGTCATGCATTCTACATGCACTGCAACTCACAGGGCCATCGACATCCAGTCAACGAACATCCCCACTGTCAGACCTTCAAACTCTTCACTGAAGTATCCTTCGCAGTACCCCATTCACATTTGCTGACCCCATCAATTCCGTCAGGATCTTGGTCCGTGGAGCCATTGTCAATCATAGAACCCATCACCTATGAAACTCCCACTCCATGAATGACCCTCATGCTCAGGACGCATTCAGCCAGTGTTGGTTGCAGCCTCTGTGCAGGTTAGCATCAATGGGCTTGATATGGCTGCAGGACAGGATGGTAGGAGCTGCCAAGGCACGGAATCTCTATTAATCTTTCAAAAACCCCTCTTTCTTGTTGGAATTAGCTTCGCTCCTGTTTCCACTCCATACAGTATGTCTCCCCTTTGTTTGTAATGGGACTGTGCATTCTTTGTAATATTCCAAACCATTCGGCTTCTTCCCCATTCGCCAGTAGCATACATGTATTCTCTATAAAAAGGACTCTTCCAGCATGTATGTTCCCCAGTTCAATTATCATATGTCTTCCTTGTGCTTCACCTTGCTCACTTGTGAACCAACTCTTGAAGTCAACCCTCCCATTGTGCCCCCACCTTTATCAAGGCCAGGAACATCACTCATGAGTTGACACCATCAATTCTCCTTACTCTGAACCTTGGAATTCCTCTGAGCCTGTTGGCGAAGACCTCTCAAGGAGTGCCTTCACCAACAAGGGGATCATCTACCTCAGATAACCCTCTCTCATCACTTCGGACGATTTTGCCAAGTGTTGTAAAGGCTTTGCTTCAACTGTAGACTTGGGGTTCATCTCTTGTATACCCCCACATAGTACTAGTAGTAGTCTGGTATTATTCGCCAGCTACGCAGTCAGTTAACACAGGGACCACTTCGTTTGCTTTGTTCAGGTGTCTCGAATTCATTGACACCCGCTATTAAAACCTAAAAGAACCAATCCTGACAGGAGGGGGGGGGGGGAGGGGGGCTGGGGAAGCAGCAGTGGTAGTTGTAAGGGCAACTCTCCCTAGACAGCGGAAATCACACAGCCTGGCTGGAAGAGGAGGATCTAAAGAACACGAATAAGGGATATCTACATGATACACAACTCACCTGGCAGAGGAGGATCCAAAGAGGAAAAGCTGAGGACCTCTGCTGCCAGCACACTACTCATATACCTCACACCCCTGATCAAAGTCAGGGGCACCTGCTCCACTCCTGACACAAGTTTGAACCTCCACAGCACTTGCTTAACACACACGACTCAGCCCACGACCTTGGCACCACTCCAGAATGATTACTGAAGCTGAAGGCTTGGGAACTCAGTTCTGTCCTTGGGATGGTCTCGGGTGGGATCCGGACCTCGGCTCAGGGCCTAAGCCAAGACTGGAAATAAGCTCAGGAGGGGGTTCAAGCCATTGACTTGACCCTCTGGGGTGCTCCTGGGTGGGTCCTGTAGAATTCCTGCACCTTGCCCAGTGCTTGGACATTGTCTTTGGGGACCCATGAGTTCTTCTCATACTTGTAGCCTTCCCACTTGACCAAAAATTTGAGGTGGCCATTGAGGATCTTGTTCACTGCACAGTGCTGTTCCCAGTCAACAATTTCTGGGGGCGGTGAGGGTCTGGCACATCAGTCCAGGCTCAGGTCTTCCAGGGCTGGGAGGAGCTTCACAATATTGAACACTGGCTGCAGCTGAGCCATTAATACAGGTAGGTGGAGCCGGTATGTGTTCCTCCCTACCTTCCAGACTACTGTGAAGGGGCTGAGATATTGGTAGGCAAGTTTGGCCAAGGGATGAGTGGTCTGGATGTCACTCGCATTGAGGAAGACATGGTTGCTGATATTGTACTTGGGGGTGGGGACTCAGCATTGGTCATAATACTGGGCCATGTCGTCCTTCACCTTAATGAGTGCCAACCATGCTTCTGAGAGCAAGGCTTCCATTCGGTCTCAGAACTCGTTTACAGATTCCATCTGGGAATTTGGCTGGTTGGGTTTGAAACCCATCCAGGGGTGTTGGCCAGTGTCAAGCATGAAGGGGGTCTCTCATGTTGAGGCGTGGACATGGTTATTGTACTGGAACTCTGCAAGTGGGAGGGGTTCATCCCAGTCATCCTGTCTCTCATTCATGAAGAGCCTAAGGTACTGCTCAGGTTCTTGGTTGACATGTTCGGTCTGGCCGTCTCCCTGTGGGTGATAGGTGGTGGTCGTAGCCAGTCAAATCCCAAGCATCTGGTACAATTCTTGGGTCAGCTTGGCTATGAACTGGGAGCCTCGGTCGGAAACCACTTGGCGTGGGAGCCCATTAGACATTCCCAAGGAACAGTCATGCCACTCCAAGGGCTGTTACAGTGGTCACTGTTGTGATAAACACCCTGTGATTGGACTATCTTTTAAGTCCAATATTCATACCCTCTACACCAAGAATATATTCAGAACATAACCTTTAATTTCTAGAGAGCTATCTAATAGATAATCAGTGCGGCGCACTGATTATAGAAGATCACTCATATACTGATGACATCACAACATCATACATCAGTCGGCACTTCAACTCAGCGGACAGATCTAGCCAATCAAAGTGCCCATGTCTTGATCAGACGCTGGATTGGGGAGATGGCTCAAGCAGAGGCAAAAAGAAAGAAAATAAATATATAACACCACAAATGCTACATGAGGACATTGGAACTCACAGAATGTGAGTAGAACAATGTGTCAAAAGTATTTGACAGTCCTTTGGAAGGGACATGGAGATCGAGGGTATATCCAGGCGCATATATTGGATCTCAAGGGAAAAGCTGGTCATGATGACTGTCTGCAGGGAAGGGACAGTCAATCATGAGTTTCATTACATGTCAAGAGGGGACTGTATGTTATTTTAGCCAGAAAAATCCCTTTGTGCTCACATCACATACACTTGAATCAACCTAGAAGCTGATTTCAAGTCATGCTCACTGTCTTGAACCACCTCAAAACTCATACACTAACTGGAGATTAGTCACTTGATTTTGTTATCTGTTCTTACAGGTTTAGGAGTCCTACAGAATATTGATCACGTCCACTCAACCATCGACTCCATTACTGAGCTGAATACTTGGGCCAACATTGGTTGTACCTTACTGATTAGATATCCAACAATAACCACCAGACCATCTTATCGCATCTAAGCGCCCAGGACCATTGAACTTATTAGAAGGATATTCCCAGATATCCTTTGAGTGTTCTTCCTTTTATTCATAAATAAAACAGAAAAAAACATACATGTTACATGAGCCATGAAGTACAAGGGAGGTCATGTGCACCAGCATGGAAGTGTGGGAACATGCACCAGACACGGATGCGTTTGGGAGGGGAGTGGTAGCTTTCACCCCCTCTCTATGGTGTGTCATCCCCAATGCCCCTTTAAGTTGCCACAGCCTTGACGCACTTCCACCCTGTCATGATTCATTTATTCTATGATTCAGCCATCCATATTCAGCAAATGGAAATCCCCGCTGTCAGACCTTTGAACTCTTTGCTGAAGTATTCTTCGCAGAACCCCTTTTGCATTCGCTGAAGTATTCTTCGCAGAACCCCTTTTGCATTCGCTGATCCATCATTCATGTCAGGACCCTGTCCCATGGAGCCATCATAGATCATAGAACCCATCATGTGAAACTCCCAATCCATGACCCTCATGCTCAGGACGCATTAGGCCAGTGTTGGTTGCAGGCAGCTCCATGCAGGTTAGCATCAATGGGCTTGATACCGCCGCAGGACAGGACAGTAGGAGCTGCCAAGGTGCAGAATCTCTATTAATCTTTCAAAAACCCCTCTTTCTTGTTGAAATTAGCTTCACTATGGGTACCACTCTATATAGTATGTTTCCCCTTCTGTGCAGCCTTTGTAATTTTCCAAACCACCCGGCCTCTTTCTCATTCGCCAGTAGCATACATGTATTCTCTATAAAAAGGACTCACCTCTCATGTATGCCCCCTAGTTCAATTATCATACATCTTCCTTGTGCTTGACCTTACCCACTTGTGAAAAACCAACTCTTGAACTCTACCCTTCTACCTTGCCCCTCATTCGTATCAAGAATAACTACCATAACTATTAATTCTCCTTACTCCGAACCCTTAGGGATTCTCTGCGCCTGTTGGCAAAGGCCTCTAGAGGAGTGCCTTCGCCAACGAAGGGGTCATCTATCTCAGATAACCCTTCTTCATCACTTCGGACAATTTCACTGAGTGTTGTAAACACTTCGCTTCGATTGTAGACTTGGGGTCCATCTATCGTATACCACTTCGTAGTATTAGTTGTTGTCTGGTACTCTTCGCCAGCTACGTAGTAGAACCTCCTGGTTTGCTGCATCTGGGTGTCTCAGATTCATTGACATCCGCTATTAAATCTTAAAAGAACCAATTCTGACATACACCTACTCTGTGCCTGTGTACGGGGCCAGTGTCTGTGGCCGTATGGCCCTCACAGCTTGTACCTGGCCCATCAACCCATGGACCTGGCTGCATGGACTGTGGGCAGTTGCATGACATGGGCCGGGGTCCAGTGCTCCATGGATCGGGCTTAGTGGATTGCCGGGTGCAGTGGACACACTCAGGTCAGGCACACTGTGTCCTGGGCCAACATGGATGTGCGATTTTGATGGTAGCCCGGGACTGGGCCAACATGGTGGACATGTGGGGAGGCCTGTGCAACACTACATCGCCCAGCAGGCCATGGGGCTGTTGTTGAGGCTCCTGTGTGCACAGGACATCGGATTGGGGTTCACTAAACATGGTATTCACAGCAACATCATTCCAGATTGAGGAAAGCACTTCACATCCTGTCTGGACCTCACTTTACAAGATCCTCAGGATGAAAGGCAACCTATCAATGGCTATCACCCCAATCCGACGGTCAGACCAAATGGGTCGATCAGATCCTCAAACAATATCTTTGGGTGTATATCAACTACCAGCAGGACGATTGGGAAAACCACCTCCCACTTGCCAAGTTTGCTTACAACAACACAACCCATTTGGCCACCCAGGTCACTCACTCCCTTCCTTGCAAACAGTGTTGTTATAAACAAACTTGGCAAGAAAAGGGATTCCACCCAAAACTCAAAGTATCCCTCCCTTCAGTCATTTTGGAAGATGCTTACCATCAGCCAGTAGATCTCTGTGCCTCATGATGCTGGAAAATTTGTGTTCCAAAGGGCGGATGGGGAGAGGGTTGAGGAGGCATTGGAGACCACTACCAACGATGAGTGTCTTTGAGCTGGACAGGAAAGAATGAAAGGTGAAGGATGTACTGAATGGTTAAGTGTGCACTGAGGGAGCCTGGAGGGATCAGGAAGGGGTCGATATGAGGGGGTTAACATGGGACGGGGTCATGACTAGAAAGGCAACTTTACAACTGAGACTCATTCTGCACTCGTTAATACTGCAGGATTCACTTATACACTGTACAGCTGCTAAATTACATGCCACCACACATGAGAATAGGAAAGTACACAGTTGCATTCACGACCACCCCTCACCTCATCTGCCCATGTGAATAAATGGAACCCAACGTTTGAATGAGACCCCCTCAGAACGCAACTTGTCAACAGCAACATGGAGGGCTTGGGCAGCCTCTCTGGTATCAGGTTGAAACGTGCCTGCAACAGTGGATGGCTTCATTCTATAGAGGTATTCGTAGAATGCATCTGCAACCTTTGGACCATCCTCATCAGAAATAGACCTAGAAACAATCAGACACTGCACCCAGGGCTAACTAGATTGACTCACCACATGGTTGCAATGACTCCTTGAAAACCAGCAAACAACAGTGTTGATGCCAGATGGATCACTTCATCAGGAAGGGCCTTATCACCCATGGCAGTCTGGCATGCACCAAGGAAGGCCAGTTGTGCATTAGGTGTGGGCTGCATCATTATTTGAGACACCTTCAGTGGGCCATCATGAAGCATCAGAGAGCTCTCAAGAGGATTCTCTGGATGTTGTTGCCCATGGCATGCAAAGTGGGCGATGGATATAGTGGGAAGGCACGAAATAACCTCTTCCACATTTGCAGAATTGAACTTGATCAAATCCTTCTCTGGCACATGGCTTGCTATCCTTTGCAGCTCATCAACAGTATATGGAAGCCCACTTTGGTGGGGTGTGTTGGGTTCAATGACTATCATCACCTTGAAGGGGTTGGAAATGGGCACATGCTGAGAAGTGCAGTGATGGTTGGAGTGTATGATGAAACCACATAGTCAGAAACACACTGTGACTCCCCAGCATTGTACCATCCTGCTGCATGTATTGGAAGGAAAGTAAAGGGCCCGGTGGGGCACCACCACAAATGGGATAGTGTATCAGATTTCTGCAAATAGGGACGAGCTTGAGTATAAGGACAGTGGTTAGATGACACAACAGACCTCTAAACCAAGAGATTGAAAAACAGGTCTCACCACCCACTCCCACAGCATAGCCAAGACCATTTGGAAGTCATCATATTCATGAGTGGGTTGAACTCGTATCATGTATCAGCTCTCCGAACTCTGCCTCATTAGCTGTAGGGTAGTAGGAGGCAGAATCTGTTGAAGAAGGCCGCGAATAGATGCATAACGGGACAGGTCTCGGTGGCCAGGTGGAGTGGCAATTCGCATGAGATCCACGAGTGCAGTCGCACCAGCAAAACTCAACAGCAGCGGTACATGCTGGACTCCACCCAATGATGTCAATATTAAGGCAGTGCAACTAACTTTGTCCGCATTGAGAATGACCACCGGTCCCTCGACTGCTGGACCCAGCAATGTGGAGATTTGGTGTGGGTGCAAGAAATCTTCAAAGCCTTTCAACTGGCCCACCTCTTCCAAAGTTGCCAGCCATTTGTCGTTGAGACGGCGTAACCGACCTGCCTCACGCTCCATTGACATCCTTCGCTGTGAGTTATCAGACATGCCCCATGACACATCCCGAAGCGAGCCCTGTTCAAGCTCGAGTGAAATATCTCTTAGTGTTTCCTCAAGCCCTGGTGCTACTTTACGAAGGTCAGTCATCGGCGTACGAAGCTGCAGCGCCTGCGACCAAAATACTGCATGGCCTTCTTCGAGTAGCTCGACTGCTCTCTCAAACTGACCCGATTGAATTGCACAAGCAGCAGCCGCACAAGCCAAGCCATCAGTACTGGATGTCAAGGCTTGCTGGCGTGAAGGCAAATCGAGGCTTAGCATGGCCAGACGGGGTAGAAGCTCGATTGCAGCCTGATATGCATCTAAAGCCGAATCATGCCTAGAATCTCCATGGCGTGCCCATGCCCTGGCTGCAAGAAAGCGTTGAGATGTAGGAGCAGTCTCACATGCCACTGCTTTCCGAAAAACATCCATGGCACTTTGGAGATCTCCTAATTCATTAGGGTGGGTGTATGCTGTCATAAACATACTCCCAAGTTGTGTTGAACAACTACAGGCTAAGGGATGACCACGCGCAAGTAAACCTAGTGCATCTTGAACGAATAAAATAGCCTCCTCCAGGTCTTCGTGTCGACCGAACTGCTCAAACCGTGTCAAGAGTGCAGCTGCGATGTTGTTGAGGGCGGTGGGTCGGAAAGGATGCAGTGCAGGTCACAGCTCGAGTACTTCTTGATGCAATGAAATCGCCTCCTCCAGGTCTTCATGTCGACCAGACTGCCCAAACCGTACCCTGAGCGCATTCGCGATATTGTTGAGGAAGGAGGATCGATCAGGATGCGGTGCAGGGAGCAGCTCAAGTGCTTCTCGATGCAGTGAAATCGCCTCCTCCAGGTCTTCGTGTCGATAAGACTCCTGAAACTGTGTCACGAGCGCATTTGCGATGTTGCTGAGCGAGTCAGATCGGAGAGGATGCGGTGCAGGTCGCAGCTCGAGTGCTTCTCGATGCAATGAGATCGCCTCCTCCAGGTCTTCGTGTTTACCGGACTGGTCAAACCGTGTTGAGAGTGCAGCTGCGATGTTGTTGAGGGAGGAGGATCGATCAGGATGCAGCACAGGTAGCAGCTCGAGTGCTTCTCGATGCAATAAAATCGCCTCCTCCAGATCTTCATGTTGACCGGACTGCTCAGACCGTGTCCTGAGCGCAGCTGCGATGCTGATGAGGAAGGGGGGTCAATCAGGATGCGGTGCAGGGAGTAGGTCGAGTGCTTCTCGATACAATGAAATCGCCTCCTCCAGGTCTTCGCGCTGACCGGACTGCCCAAACCGTGTCCAGAGTACATTTGCGATGTTGGTGAGGGAGGCGCATCGGCGAGGATGCGGTGCAGGGAGCAGGTGGAGTGTCTCTCGATAAAGTGAAATAGCCATGTTCAAATCTTCCTTTTCACCAGACTGGATAAATTCTGTTGCAAGCGTAAAGAGGTTGTCCTAATAGCACGGAGACATTAGCCCAAACCTCTGCGAAAATTCGGTGTGGCATACAGCATCGATTTCACCTGGCATGATCTCTAGGGGAAGTAATCTGACTGCAATGTCGCTGTTATACTCCATGCCAAGCTGCAAGGGGATATCCAAGACACGCGCGCCCGCTAGTCCCTTATCAATGGCAGATGGTCCCACCGTAGTCATTCCAATGCGCTTGCGTCCATCTTCCCATGCGCGCAGCATCAGTGGAGAGCCACGATACACGGACTAGTAAACACAGCCGACTAGTGGATTGTTACAGGTCTTTGCACCACATGTACATCCTCTTCCTAGTCTCACATGTACGTCCTTAGGACGCGAATTTCTGCTTTGATTGTTCCAGGCGGTCCCCTTGAACTGTCTGCAACTGGAAAGGGATAGCTGCAGGCACCACGAGTCCCGTTGCCGTGCCGGCTGATCCTTGTGCATGTGTCAATGGTCATGTTATGTCCTGGCCGAGTCAGGTACGGTGCCCGACTTACTTTTAGCATATGTATCCAGTTATTAAAAAATATCTAACGGCGACCGTTGATCAGGGGATGTCTCACGTGACACCGCACAGTTGTGTCTCAGCATGACGGCGGCACACTGCGAGCTGAGCGTTAACATTGGCTTCTGGCTCCCTCGGCCTCTCGGCCTTTTTTTGGCTCTGCGCGAACCTCTGGGGAGGCAGCAAGCACTGTTGAGTAAACACTTCAGTCTGCTAACATAAGCCGATGACGCATGCGCTGATGACGCGTATAGGACACAAAAGAGGACAAAGGAGCGCAGCAAGATACAAGGAGTTCCTTGTATCTTCACAGAACAAGGAAATTAATACAATTAGAATACAACATGTATTTAGGACAGCGACGAGAGTCAGGATATCGAACTACGAACCTCTATTAACTTACCTACTGTGAGCGCTTTGACCTATAAGCACAGCTCGTAACACTCTTTGAATTTGTCAGGGCTGCTCTCTATGGGTCGAAGGCGCTCACCAGATAAGATAGCAAGAGTTGTTATGTAATTCAATAATCCTGACAGCAACAAGAGTCGCTGTCTTAAATACATACAAGCCTTGCCTGCACTTCGCTTTGGCGAGTCTTTGGGGGAAGCATTGCCAGTGGCAATATGTATGAATTAGAGGAGAATTTCATTGTAGACTATGTTTTGTGTCTCCAGTTCATGTAAGGAAAATGTACTTGAACATTATCTCTATCAGTACTCTTAGGCCAGAGTCAAGGCTGTTTATGAAAAGAAGAGATGAAATGCTTAACCTTCCAATAAGCCACCTGTATTAATAGGAGATTATGTTAACCTTTTTGATTTGCTACTTGACACATCCAGGGATAGGTTGTTGAACAAAGGCTTAGCCAAATAATGGTAAGATTGAAGATCTATAAGATGATAGCATTGACCAGCGAGGGAGAGACATTTTCCAGAAAGCCAAAGGTAGTGATGACTTACCAAACACTATTTCACAGACCACAGATAATTTCATTCCCAACAGGCAACAGGCAAGGCATAGTGGGAATGACATCATAACCCCATGTAGTGTGCAAGAAATGATGAAGGATGATCCAGAAGTTACAGGACCGTTAACAGTGGCTATAAGGATGTATGTCTTGGAACACATAAACACTGTAACACACCATCAATGATGGACAGAAAGCATTTGTGGGTGGGCAGGGGAACTCTGACAGAGAAACACATGGAACAGCAAAGGGCAAGGATTCAGTGACCCCACTGTGATAGGAGAACAGACAACGATGTACATTTAAACACCAACAGATGGGACATGGAACATGAAATGGGCTCCATAACTCATAGAGTGCATGTGGAAAATACTGGTATAAACCCCCTGCCCCCCTGTAAAAAAAAGAAAAGAAAAAAAAAAAGAACAGCCTGAAAAATAGTGTCAAAATATGGGCTTGACCCCAAAAAACAGAGGAAACCTCATGATGTCTGCCATTGCTAAGCTGAGACAATGATGGACAGTGAGACAATGGCCATCACATGACAGAAAATGAATGTGGCTTCACCCCAAAAAACAGAGGGAAGGTTATGATATCTGTCACAGAAAAGCAGCCAAAATGATGGAAGGCAAAGGAATGGTCAGAAACGACACAAGAGAAGGTATCCTGTTAATGGCAGATGCTTGCAACTTTTTATTACATGTAGCTTCACCCATTTTATTCTCAGATTATTGAAAAGAAGAAGGTGAAAGTATCTGTAGGGTGCATATGTGCTCCAGCACCAGACTCAAGCTAAATATATTCCTTTGTTTGTGTTTTGTTCCAATTTTATTTCAGGTCGTTCCCCTATGATCACTTTATTTTCTGGAATTTTTCTGGAATTTTCTGTCAAGTATATGTAGTTTTATTCTGGTTTGTTTTTCTTGTTTTTCCAGTCAGCTCTGCCAAATGTGGGACAAAAAATAATTTGGCCACCTGCTCTGCCGTCTACCGTGGGTGCTAAAAGGCCAGGTGGTGGTATATGTGAAGTAAGACATAGTTTCGCATCTCTCAGTGACAATTAAATTCACTGAGAGAGGCAAGTAGAGTAGTTTTATTTCCTTCAATTTGTTGACCAAGAAATCTTGTAGTAAATCAATTTCTAGTCTTTTCTTATGAATTGAAATTCCAGTCCTACTGCCTATAATTCCTGTCTACTACAGGGTTATGGGCCCTGGAGACTCTTCAGATAAACTTTTGGGTGTTGAGGAGCCTGCTACAGATG
The DNA here is from genome assembly GCA_015179125.1 of Gautieria morchelliformis. NCBI lineage: Eukaryota > Fungi > Basidiomycota > Agaricomycetes > Gomphales > Gomphaceae > Gautieria > Gautieria morchelliformis. Next base: position 87,933 of record WHVA01000268.1, read on the forward strand.
GAAGTAATTGGCCTCTGTGGCGAGCAACTCTTATCAGCTACTTCGAGTCCAAAAATTTGCTCAAGCATGTAGAAGGAAAAGTAACAAGGCCTCCTGATCCTCCAGTCATGCACCCAGGCCATATTCTTATAGCTGAGGAGGCACAAATAGATAAGGCTGAGGAGGGGTTGGAGAGATATCTTGCTAGAGAAGGACAATCCAAGACCCAAATAACCATCTCAGTGTCAGAGTCTTTAGCTCTGATGTTACAGAAACAAAAGACAGCAAAAGAGACTTGGGATGCATTGGTCAATGAGATGACCAAAAAGCTCAAGATAGTCCTCACCAACCTACAGAGACAACTCTGTAGTATGAAATGTCCTGAGGATGGAGACTTGAGAGATCATTTGGACAAGGCCCAAGACCTATATGCTCATCTTAATGAGATGGGAGCAAAGGAAGAATTTACAGACATACTCCTTGCATCACTTCCATCATCCTATGAGGTGGTCATGAATGCCCTCACCACTTTTCTCGAAGAATGCAGAAGGCCCGTAGTCCCTTATGACATTATTAGGGTACTAAAGGCTCAATATGACAGGAAGAAAACATTGAATATTCCACAAGAAGAGTAAGTATATTGGTTCATCTACTAAGAAGGACCAAAAGGGGCAGAAGGCGCATATATGCAGTAATTGCAAAAAGCCTGGGCATACTATCAAAAATTGCTGGGCTAAAGGAGGTGGTAAAGAGGGCGAAGGACCATGTCAGAAGAAAAAATCCAAAGGCAAAAAGAAGAAGAAGGGTAAAGTGAAAGCGAATGCAGCCCAAGAGACCTCTTCTGAGGAAAGTGATGATGGCCAAATTGCCTTCACCAACTTCAACGAGTGCTCTAATTTTAATTTGAGCATATCCTCAGGAATCGTAGTGGTACTCAACACTGGAACGACATCACACATGACTCCTCACAAGAATTTATTGAGGAACTACTGTCAATTCTCACAACCTAGGACAATCTGAGCAGCCAACAAAGGTACTTTTGATGCCTTTGGTTCAGTACTGCTTGTATTATCCAATAAAGTTGGATATAAAACAGTAGAAATTACATTGAAAGATACATACTATGCACCAAAAATCGCTGTCACCCTGATCTCAATCGGTCAGTGTGATGATGCTGGCTAAAATATTCAATTCGGTGGCCAGAAATGCACAATATCTAATACTACTGGAAAGATATTGATGCAAGCACCGAAAGTCAATGGCTTATATCGACTAGACATCCAGTCACCGTAAGGGCAACCCTAGCTGGTTGTGGAGCTCACACTACCACACAACTGACAAGGGGAAATCCGAAGTATGTATAAATGAACAGAGTATACAAGAGAGGGGATTCTCACCTGACAAGGGGAAATCCAAAGAGAAAAGTCTAAGGACCCCCAATGTCAGCGAGCCCATATTATACTATGCTGCACAGCCAGGGACAACACTTGGCACTAGCCATCAACCCTGCATCCCCCTGACCTCCCTGACACTTGATCGACCCTTGCTCCCACATACTACGCGAGTTGCTTGACTTCCGACACTGTTCTGAGAGTGGAAGTCAGAAAGTGGAGTGGAACTGGCAAGGTGAACAGAACTGGTGGAAGTTTTCCCAGAAGCAGAATCATTTCCGGAAGTGGAGTCGGAGATGGAATTGGAACTGGGTGTGGTGTCAGAACTGGAAATGGAAAACAGGGTGTCCCCTGACAGTCACCAAATGCTCAAGTGCATATGTGCATGTCAGCCATGGAAATTCATCAGAAAATGGGGCACATTTCACAGAAGTCCCTACAATTTTTACTCAATTGTGGTGTGATATTGGTCATTGAACTGAGCTCCACAGGCGACAAAATTGTCCGTGATGTGTGCATTCAAGCAAAAATTGCACGCAAACCTCTTCCTCAAGAACCCAGAGACTGAATGTCAAAATTCAGTGACAGAATTTATTCTGATGTCTGGGGACCTTCGAGACACCTCATGATCTATAAGAAATCATATTATGTGTCTTTTATTGATAACTACTCAAGAGAATCAGTGATATATCTAATGGCAACAAATTGGAGACATTCCGAAAGTACAAGTTGTATGAGGCTTTAATGCTTCAGCAGAGAAATGTGCACATCAAGGCACTCATTTCTGATAGAGGGGGTGAATAAACAAGTTCTGAATTTGAGCAGTACCTGGCCAAACAAGGCACAAAGCATTGGTTGACAGTACACGACACACCAGAGTCAAATGGTGTTGCTGACCATCTAAACCAAACTCTAATTGAGAGAACTTGTGCCATGTTATTGCAATCAGGTCTTCCTAAGATATTATGGGGCTATGCAATACAGCACACCAATTATCTTAGGAACAGGATGCATACAAGAGCTCTACCTGATAAAACACCTTATGAAATGATTCACCATGAGAAACCAAATCTCAAGGACATTCACACATGGGGAACTGAAGTTTACATTAAGGTCAATCAGGGAGATAAATTAGCAGCTCGTGCCAAAAGGGCTCGGTGGATATGAATTTCTGCACATGGTCATTATATTTATTGGCCTGACTCTCAGAAAACCTTTGTTGGATGGAATATTGTGTTTGGCTCAGAGATGAAGAAAGGAAAGGTCCCAATCATTTCTATTGAGGAATTGAAGCTACCTACATCCAGATAAATGAAGCAGGCCATTCCAGCATCTGCACCTGCACCCATTTGCTTAGTCAATGAAGGGGCAAAGACCAAAGAAATTGATGAAAATGCACCAGAGGAACGTCTTGAAGAGCTGCAACCTAGCCAAAGTGTTGATGACAGACATAGAGAAGCTGAATCAATAAGGAGAAGCGAATGGATCTGTCAGCAACAAGAGCAGCCAGCCCCAGCAGGTCCCATAACAAGATCTCAGACTCAGAGACAAGCTGGCACACATATAACTACGCTAGCTTACAAGGATGTTGAGGACCATACTGAAAGTTTATTAGAACAAGAATTATCCTCCAAGACATATGGCACCAATAGTTATGAGTTTACCATCAGTGCATTTCCAGCAGAGTTTCACGCCATATATATTGGCAACAGTTAGTTCCTACTCTTGGCAAGAGTAAGCAACTCTGGCGAATCAGGTGTCACCATATGTTCTGTAATAAATAGGATGCTCACTGCAACTATATTGGTTTCACCGCCACCTCGAGGCTTAAGATCCCTCACCAGAGGTTTTGCCTTCTGATGAAGACACACCACCTCCCACAACACAGAGAGCAGCACTTTGTCAAACTCTTCAAGGCCTTCCAGACCATTTACCCTCGCTCCCTCTGAAACACATGTCCCGAAACCTCTTCATTGGGGTGATCAGATTACAATTACTAGATAGTAAGTATTAAGCCAATAGTGTATTTGGAACATAATCTGACAATACAATCTGTAGCTGGTACTTCATGTAATCCCTTATGCAGAAGGAGGGACATCTCACAGCTCAAGCTCTTGTGCATCTGCTCTCCAATTGCATCCCACTGATATGTCTAACCTAGAACCTGAAGCTCTCAATTGGCTATCATCAGTGGTCCAAGAATCTGCACCCTCTCAAACCACCTCTTGTAAATATGATCAGCACTGGTACGGGGGGTGGATTGGCTTGTCATGCTCTGGGCTGCTATTGATTTTTCAGCTCTTAACGTTGACTGGGGAAACTTTCTCAAGCCAACAGTGATAGTTTTCTCAAGGACCCATGCTTCACAACCAATGACTTTAACTTTGGAAGTTCTCTATTCGGAATCTCCTTTCTGGCTGCTGAAATACCATCCCAATTGGTACCAAAATGCCTGGGCCCAGACCACTGGATCCCTATACAGATGTGTCTGTGGTCAATCATAACTGCAGCACAGTTCTGGCTGTCTAATAGAATCTTGTTCTTGACCTGTTGTGTTTAACTTGGTTTTATCCAGGGAGGCTTTGTCCCTGTTCTGGTTTTGTATCTCAGCTGTAAGGAAAGAATTATCCTCGTTCATATCCTCATGACTAATGCACATCTTCATGAGATTTCTACAAGAAAACAGAACTTCCTCTCAGTCTAGCATGCTTCTGAGCATATTCAAACATTTCCACATTAGTCTCCTCATTCCTAGCATTCGGAGTCTTACACATGCGGGGAGTTCTTGGAAAAGCAGGGTGGAGTTATGTTATTTTTCCTTCAGTACCTTTACATTTGCATCTAATTCAATTCTTAAAACAGGTGGCTGTTTCTGATTGAGTCCATGATTACACAATGTTGTTAGCAACTTGGGGTTATGGCAGGGAAGGTTCAGTAGAGTTCTTAGAAAGCTAGAATCTAGAATCAAATGTACTCTCTCAGTGAATTTATTGTCACTGATATATTAATACAATACCTAGAATCAAATGTACTACATGAGTTTCAGTCAACATGCTATGGAAATACAAAAGATACTACTCGCCTCTCTCAGTGAATTTATTGTCACTGGGAGAGGAGTATTATTCTGTCTCAGAATGCATATACGTGCACCCAGCCCTTTAGCGCTCAAGAGCTCGCGCGTCGAAGTCGTTTCAAACTCCGCTGGGTGCAGCCGCCTGTGAAAATAGAGATAACAAAGTGAAATACGGGAGTGACTGGAAATTTTCGAAAATAATCAGAGAAGTGAATGCATGGTACAAGAACAATGTAAGAAAAGATTGAAACACCATACAATAAATCGAATACATTATGCTTGATTTTGGTGCAAGAGCATAAATGCACCCAACACGGCCCCTCAAGCCTAATATATTCCGATTCTCTTGTTGAGGGTTCTCACTCTAGGACTAGGAAGTCCTTTAGTGAGAAGATCGGCTAGCATGTGTTCCATTGGTAGGTACACAAGCTTAATTTCTCCATCTTTGACTATGTCTCAGATGAAATATAATCTAATGTCGGAATGCTTGGTCCTCGTGTGTTGTTGAGTGCCATAGACAATGGAAATGGCTGATTGATTGTCTGAATAAAGTTTGATGGGATAATTCAGCGGTTGGAACACTTCAGAAATAAAGTGGCGCATCCATAAGGCTTCTTTACTCGCATGAATCAGGGCAATGAATTCGGCTTCAGTTGATGATAGGGCTACTATGGATTGTTTTTGACAACTCCATGATACTTTCCCTCCATCACTCTGAAAATATAAGCCGAGAATGAGTGCCTATGCTCTTGTGAAGCCCAATCCGCATCTGAATACCCAATGAGGCCGTCTTGATTCTTCCCAAGTGTCAATTTGTAGTCTATCGTGCCTTTTAAATATTTAAAGACACGTTTGACTGCATTCCAATGAGTTGGACCTGGGTTTTCGAGGAATTGAGAAAGTAATGACACTGCGAATGCAATGTCTGGTCGAGTGGCTACAGCTGCCCACATCAATGATCCTATCGCTTGTCTGTATGGAACTCTTGACATCTTCTGTTTGTCTTCATCTGTGGAAGGGCATTGGTCCCTGGATAATTTAACGGCTGGGTCGAGAGGCGTGGAAAATGTTTTGGCATCATCCAGATTGATTCTTTTGATGATTTTCTGGATGTATGCGGCTTGTGATATTGCAATCGATTTGTTATTCCAATCTCTTTCGATCTTGAGGTTCAAAAGCCAGTGGATCTCGCCTAGATCTTTCATGCTGAAGATCTGGGCAAGGTCGTGCTTCACCCCATCAAGGACTGGTTGATTTTCAGCTGTGATGGTAAGGTCGTCTACAGCTGTTGCAATGATTGCATGTCCCTTCAGTCCACGTCTGCAAAATACAGCTCCATCCGAAGCTGATTTAGTGAATCCTAACTTGAGAAATTCACCACTCAGACGTTTGTAAGATTCCCTTCCAGACTGTTTGAGGCTGTAAAGTGCTTTCTTCAGCAGGAGGACATCATCTTTGTCTCCGGTCTCATATCCATACGGCTGTCTCATGTAAATAGGTTCGGGAAGTGTAGCATTCAAATACGCACTGTCCACATCCATTTGGTGAATAGGCCAATTGTTCCTGGCAGCAATGGCACATATAATCTGTAAGGAAGTCATCCGAGCAATGGGTGCATAGGTTCCATTGTAGTCGACTCCAAAACTTTGTGTAAAGCCTTGGGCGACCATCCTCGATCTAGGTGTAATGGGTTCACCTTCTGGATTGTGTTTCCAGAGGAATACCCATCTATTTCCAACAATATTTGCCCCAGGAGGTGGTTTAACCACTTCCCATACACCTTTGTCGAGTAGCACCTTGTACTCTTCATCCATCGATGCTTTCCACATAGGATCATTTAAGGCTTCATCTGCATTGCTAGGCTCGGTCTGATTCAAATCCGGCAGCACCTTATCTTTGTTTTGATCAGAGGTCGAAAGTGTACTGATGGCAAGGTTATAATCACTGATGCCTTCAGTTTCAGAGGATAAATCTTGTTCGAATAATTCGTCTTGATGGTCCTCAATGTCCTCGTAAGCTAGTGTAGTGATGTCTGCACCAGCATGTCTCTTAGCTTGAAATCTTGTTACGGGACCACTTGGGGCCGGCCGCTCCTGCTGCTGACGGATCCTCTCGCTTCTCCTTATTGGAGCAGCTTCTTTAGGTCTGACATCAACAGTCTGACTGGGTTGCAGCTCTTCAAGACATTCCTCTGGTTCATTATCATCAATTTCCTCGATCTTTGCCTCCTCGCTGACTAAGCGACTAGGCATGGGTGCTGGTGCCGAAATGGCCTGTATCACCTTTCTGGATGTAGGTAGCTGTGACTCTTCAATAGAAATGATTGGAGCTTTGCCCCCCTTCATCTCTGAGTCAAATATAACATTCCGCTCGACAGAAACCTTCTGAGAGTCAGGCCAGTAGATGCAGTGACCATGGCTCTGTCCAGATATTCCTATCCACTGAGCTCTTTTGGCACGGGCTGCTAGTTTGTTTCCCTCTTTGATTTTAATGTAGACTTCAATTCCCCACACGTGTATGTCCTTCAGGTTCAGTTTCTCGTGATGGATCATTTCAAAAGGGGGTTTGTCTGGCAAAGCTCTTGTATGTGTCCGATTCCTAAGATAGTTGGCGTACAAAATTGCATGCCCCCATAGAGTCTTAGGAAGACTTGATTCTAATAGCATGGCACGAGCTCTTTCAACTAGAGTTCGGTTTAGACGTTCAGCAACACCATTTGACTCTGGGGTGTCGTGTACGATGCTTTGTGCCTTGCTTGGCTAAATGCTGTTCGAATTCTGAGCTCGTATATTCGCCTCCTCTGTCGGAAACAAGTGCTGGGACTAAGCTCCTCATGTCCACTGCCTTCCATCCCCAAATGGATGGAGCCACCGAGCGGGCAAACCGCTCTATCGGCCAGATATTGCGCGCGGTCGTCAGAGATGACCAGAAGGATTGGGCATTGAAATGCCCAATGGTTGAGGTCGCCCTCAACAGCAACGTCAGCGCGACCACAGGGTTCGCACCTTTCGAGCTGAACCACGGCTATATGCCGCGGATAGACCTCCCCATAGCTGTGGACACCCCGTTCAAGGGGGTAGCCCGGTTCGCACATCAGGCAAAATGGAACCTGATGGCGGCACACGATGCAATCATAGAGCATCGAGTGACGCAAACGTTTCATGCAAATAAGAAACGTAAGGCGAGCAACAGGTACACGGCCAACGACTGCGTCTACCTTTCGACACAAAACCTAACTCTCCCAAAAGGAAGAGCCAGAAAACTAGTCCCGTGGTACATCGGACCGTACCGCATCGTCGAGGCTCACAACGACGCCTCAACAGTGACCCTTGATCTTCCCGACGAGCGAAAAGCTGTCGCATTTCACCGGTCTTCCATTCAAGCCTCCTACGGCACTATGAGGCCAACAATGAGAATTGTTCCCCCGTCATGAGGCCAAGTCATTTTATGACTTCAGAGCGAATGACGACGAGGAGTGGCTCATCGACGAGATTATTGCACATCGATGGATAAACTCGACGGACCTGGAGTTCCAGGTCCGTTGGACCTTAGGTGATGTGACATGGGAACCCATGTCCTCCTGCAAGGACCTTGAAGCCCTAGATAGCTATCTAGAGCTTTGGGGGGTGAGCAAGCCACGCGACCTCCCCAGATGCCGCTAGACACGTCTGTCACGTGCAGACCACGTGACGCGCTGTGGCCAGCGCGGTTAAATTTTCACCTCAGATCTTTCCGAGGGCGCATCGCTTCTTGGAAGCTAACCACCATCATCCCCACAAAGATGATGCCCCCCAAAGATGGGATGGACGTTGATCCGTCAACGTCCACAACTCGAGCAACGGCCCCGAGACAGGGGGCTGCAGACATTCTCCGTGCTCCAATGGACCAGGAGCACTGGATGATCGTGGGATGGGAGGACGCCCTCGCCATCGTCCACCCGGATGATTGCGCAACGTGCGTGGACTACGCCGCGCACCTAAGGGCCGCGACAGGCACCCGCAAGGTCAAATTGCAGGACGAAGACATTGGCGACACCGTCGATGCAGCCTGGGGATGGATCCCAAGGGGCATCGCGTGTGACGCGCGAGAAGAGCCCCTCCGGGACATCCACGACCTTAAAAAAGAGGTCAAGGAGTTGGAATGCGCGGTCGAAGACCGCGACGATGCGCTCGCAACGGAGCGTGCCAAGATCAAGGAATTGGAGCAACAGCTGAGCACAGCCCAGCTCCAGGTTACCCTGGCCCATGTTGCCTCAAAAAGGCCACGACATGACCCAGCCACAGACCCAGTGGCCGCACCATCATCACTTCGCGCGACGGTGCCTCTGCCGGCGCACGCAACATCGGGGCTAGTGTCCCAATTGTCGGTGCCGACCCCGACAACGACAACAACAGAAGGGCATAGCGCGCCTTCCGACTCTGCGTACGGCGTCCCAGATGGATGGGAGTCAGACTCATCCGTCTGGAAGACGTACAACCCAGAAAGGGCACAGCGGCTGGCAGAGCAGCCAAAGAAATTGCGCGGCACCCCCAACACCGTCAATGGGCTAGCCATTGCGAGGGAAAGCGCGATTAGCGCTTACCTAGCGGCATCATCGTCACACACTGTCAACGACCCCGCCCTTCAGCGGCAGGTAGCACAGATCGAGGCCCAGTACATCGGGCCTGGCGTGGCCCTGCCTCCACCGGCAGGGACAGTTCACCCTCCCTACCCGGGGGAGGGGACGCTCATCCCACTCGGAGATCCACCGATCTCCAAGACGGGCCTCCTACCACGGCCGGTAGGAAAGGCCCAACAGCATCGTACTCAATGGTACGACGTCTTCCCGCTCGACGACCCACGCTTCGTCGAACTCATAGCACAGGCAAAAGAAACGCCACAACTCGCGTGTACGCGCGTATTCAAACACATCGAGCGCGAACAACGTGCTCGCAATCCCAAAAGGGATTGTCTCGTGATAGCGGGTGGAACCCCGCACGATATCGTGGCCATCCTGAAGGGTTGGATACACAACCCTGAAGGAACCCCATCCGCCATCCATGACAACGCGGATGGCACCTTCAACCTAGACGACATGGACGTCTGGATGTGGTTGAAGGCCCTGGCGCCCCAGGTCAAAGGGGTCGCATCACCACTCAGGGCGAGGCTACTCGACCTATTCAGCTCAACAGACCAATGGTCGAACCTCGTCAACACCAGGGAAGTGCTGACGCCTCAGAGCACCACCCTGCAGCTCTCAATCACGGGCCCATTCCCTGTGGAGGGCCGAGCTGACCCCGACATCCCCCTCACCGAGATCGCGAGATGGTTGGCCCGCATTGAACATTATGTTCAACGCAGCATCACCAGCGTGGCATTCAGTGCCGCCGCCCGCGAGGGCCAACAAAAGGTCATCAAGACCAGCCATGTGAGGGCCGCGGTGCCACGACCCCTCACTCACGCTCAGCTCAACCAAGAGCTGGGGCGCTTCCAGCCCCCTCCTCAGACTGAGGACCTGGCCGTTGAGGCCATGCTCCGCGAGGACACTGGCCTCATCACCCAAGCAGATACCGCCGCTAGTAGTGAGGCTGACCAGCCTCACCCAATCACCACCAATGATGCGGAGGTGCCCCCGGAGGAGTCACGCGCTCCACCAGCCCCGTACGACAACGACGTCATCGTATCGGCCACTCTAGAGGACTCCCTCATGGATGACCTCTATGAGACCCCTATAGTTGTCTATAGAGGGGGAGGGTGTAAATAACCCGTGGATCTACATGTACAATAGTTATTACATAATCCCAGTGGGCCCCTTAGGGACCCACTGTATAGTTTATGCGTGGGAACCGGCCAGCGGTCCCCATCGCATCTTACTCTTACCTGTCACTACGTAGCATTCAGAATACCACTCATTGGTCAAGTTCTGTAGTGCCCTTGTGATACAAGGTTCTAAGATCAACACCCTTTACATACTGAATGGTTAAGTGTGCACTGAGGGAGCCTGGAGGGATCAGGAAGGGGTCGATATGAAGGGCTTAACATGGGACAGGGTCATGACTAGAAAGGCAACTTTATAACCGAGACTCATTCTGCACTTGTTAATACTGCGGCATTCACTTATACACTACACTGTACAGCTGCTAAATTACATGCCACCACACATGAGAACAGGAAAGTACACAGTTGCATTCACAACCACCCCTCACCTCACCTGCCCATGTGAATAAATGGAACCCAACGTTTGAATGAGACCCCCTCAGAACGCAACTTGTCAACAGCAACATGGAGGGCTCGGGCAGCCTCTCTGGTATTGGGTTGAAACGTGCCTGCAACAGTGGATGGCTTCATTCTATAGAGGTATTCATAGAATGCATCTGCAACCTTTGGACCATCCTCATCAGAAATAGACCTAGAAACAATCAGACATTGCATACAGGGCTAATCAGATTGACTCACCACATGGTTGCAATGACTCCTTGAAAACCAGAAAACAACAGTGTTGATGCAAGATGGATCGCTTCATCAGGAAGAGCCTTATCACCCATGGCAGTCTGGCATGCACCAAGGAAGGCCAGTTGTGCATTAGGTGTGGGCTGCATCATTATTTGAGACACCTTCAGTGGGCCATCATGAAGCATCAGAGAGCTCTCAAGAGGATTCTCTGGATGTTGGTGCCCATGGCATGCAAAGTGGGCGATGGATATAGTGGGAATGCATGAAATAACCTCTTCCACATTTGCAGAATTGAACTTGATCAAATCCTTCTCTGGCACATGACTTTCTATCCTTTGCAGCTCATCAACAGTATATGGAAGCCCACTTTGGCCAGGTGTGTTGGGTTCAATGACTACCATCATCTTGAAGGGGTCGGAAATGGGCACATTGCTGAGAAGTGCAGTGATGGTCGGAGTGTATGATGAAACCACATAGTCAGAAACACACTGTGGCTCCCCAGCATTGTACATTCCTGCTGCATGTATTGGAAGGAAAGTAAAAGGCCCGGTGGGGCACCACCACAAATTGGATAGTGTATCGGATTTCTGCAAATAGGGATAACCTTGAGTATAGGGAAACAGTGGTAAGATGACACAACAGACCTCTAACCCAAGAGAGTGAAAAACAGGTCTTACCACTGACTCCCACAGCACAGCCAAGACCATTTGGAAGTCATTATATTCATGATTGGGTTGAACTTGTGTCATGTATCGGCTCTCCAAACTCTGCCTCATTAGCTGTAAGATAGTAGGAGGCAGAATCTGTTGAAGAAGGCCATCAACATGCAAGCGAATAGATGCAGAATGGGACGGGTCTCGGTGGCCTGGTGCAGTGGCAATTCGCATGAGATCCACAAGTGCAGTCACATCAGCAAAAGTCAGCGGCAGCGGCACATGCTGGATGCCACTCAATGATGTCAATATTAAGGCAGCGCAACGAGCCTTGCCTGCATTGAGGATGACCACTGGTCCCTCAACGGCTGCACCCAGCAATGTGGAGATTTGTCGTGGGCGCAAGAAATCTTCAAAGCCTTTCAACTGGCGCACGTCTTCCACAGTTGCCAGCCACTTGTCATTGAGACGGCGTAACCGAACTGCCTCACGCTCCATTGACATCCTTCGCTGTGAGTTATCAGACATGCCCCGTGACACATCCCGAAGCGAGCCCTGTTCAAGCTCGAGTGAAATATCTCTTAGTGTTTCCTCAAGCCCTGGTGCTACTTTACGAAGGGCAGTCATCGGCGTACGAAGCTGCAGCGCCTGCGACCAAAATACTGCACGGCCTTCTTCAAGTAGCTCGACTGCTCTCTCGAACTGACCCGATTCAATTGCACAAGCGGCAGCCGCACGAGCCAAGCCATCAGTACCCGATGTCAAGGCTTGCTGGCGTGAGGACAAATCCAGGCTTAGCATGGCCAGACGGGGTAGAAGCTCGATTGCAGCTTGATATGCATCCAAAGCTGAATCATGACTAGAATCTGCATGACGTGCCCATTCCCTGGCTGCACGGAAGCGTTGAGATGTAGGAGCAGTCTCACATGCCACTGCTTTCCGAAAGGCATCCATGGCACTTTGGAGATCTCCTGAGTCATTGAAGTGGGTGTATGCTGTCATAGACATAGTCCCAAGTTGTGTTGAACAACTACAGGTTAAGGGATGACCAGGCGCAAGTAAACCTAGTGCATCCTGAAGGAATAAAATCGCCTCCTCCAGGTCTTCGTGTCGACCAAACTCCTCAAACCGTGTCAAGAGCGCAGCTGCGATGTTGTTGAGGGCGGTGGGTCGGAAAGGATGCGGTACAGCTCGCAGCTCGAGTGTTTCTCGATGCAATGAAATCGCCTCCTCCAGGTCTTCATGTCGACCGGACTGTGCAAACCGTACCCTGAGCGAATTAGCGATGTCGTTGAGGGAGGTGGATCGATCAGGATGCGGTGCAGCTCGCAGCTCGAGTGCTTCTCGATGCAATGAAATCGCCTCCTCCAAGTCTTCGTGTTGATAAGACTGCTGAAACCGTGTCACGAGCGCACATGCGATGTTGCAGAGGGAGTCGGATCGGAGAGAATGCGGTGCAGGTCGCCGCTCGAGTGCTTCTCGATGCAATGAGATCGCCTCCTCCAGGTCTTCGTGTTTACCGGACTGCTCAAACCGTGTCGAGAATGCAGCTGCGAGGTTATTGAGGTAGGAGGATCGGAGAGGATGCAGCGCAGGTAGCAGCTCGAGTGCTTCTCGATGCAATGAAATCGCCTCCTCCAGGTCTTCGTGTCGACCGGACTGCCCAAACACTCTCTCGAGCGCAACTGCGATGTTGTTGAGGAAGGAGGATCGAAGAGGATGCGGTGGTGGTCGCAGCTGAAGTGCTTCTCGATGCAATGAAATCACCTCCTCCATGTCTGTATGTCGACCGGACCGCTCAAACAGTGTCCTGAGCGCATTCGCCATGTTGTTGAGGAAGGTGGATCGATCAGGATGTGATGCAGGTAGCAGTTCAAGTCCTTCTCGATACAATGAAATCGCCTCCTCCAGGTCTTCATGTCGACCGGACTGATCAAACCGTGTCTGGAGCGCACCTGCGATGTTGCAGAGGGAGTCGGATCGGCGAGGATACGGTGCAAGTCGCAGCTCGAGTGCTTCTCGATGCAATGAAATCGCCGCCTCCAGGTCTTCATGTCGACCGGACTGCTCAAACCGTGTCTGTAGCGCAGTGGCGAGGTTGTTGAGGGCGAAGGATCGGAAAGGATGCGGTGCAGGTAGCAGCTCAAGTGCTTCTCGATGCAATGAAACCGCCTCCTCCAGGTCTTCATGTCGACTGTACTGCTCAAACCGTGTCAAGAGCGCGCGTGCGATGTTGTTGAGGGAGGAGGGTCGATCAGGATGCGGTGCAGCTCGCAGTTCGAGTCCTTCTCGATGCAATGAAATCGCCTCCTCCAGGTCTTCGTGTCGACCGGACTGATCAAACCGTGTCTTGAGCGCAATTGCGATGTTGTTGAGGGAGGAGGGTCGATCAGGATGCGGTGCAGCTCGCAGCTCGAGTGCTTCTCGATGCAATGAAATCGCCTCCTCCAGGTCTTCGTGTCGACCGGACTGCTCAAACCGTGTCTGTAGCGCAGTGGCGAGGTTGTTGAGGGCGAAGGATCGGAAAGGATGCGGTGCAGGTAGCAGCTCAAGTGCTTCTCGATGCAATGAAACCGCCTCCTCCAGGTCTTCATGTCGACTGTACTGCTCAAACCGTGTCAAGAGCGCGCGTGCGATGTTGTTGAGGGAGGAGGGTCGATCAGGATGCGGTGCAGCTCGCAGTTCGAGTCCTTCTCGATGCAATGAAATCGCCTCCTCCAGGTCTTCGTGTCGACCGGACTGATCAAACCGTGTCTTGAGCGCAATTGCGATGTTGTAGAGGCAGGAGGATCGATCAGGATGCGCTGAAGGGAGCAGCTCGAGTGCTTCTCGATGCAATGAAATCGCCTCCTCCAGGTCTTCGTGCCGACCGAACTGCTCAAACCGTGTCTTGAGCGCACGTGCGATGTTGTTGAGGGAGGAGGGTCGACCAGGATGCGGTGCAGCTCGCAGCTCGAGTGCTTCTCGATGCAATGAAATCGCCTCCTCCAGGTCTTCGTGTCGACCGGACTGCCCAAAACGTGTGAAGAGAGCAACTGCGGTGTTGTTGAGGGAGGTGGATCGGAAAGGATGCGGTGCAGGGAACAGCTCGAGTGCTTCTCGATGCAATGAAATCACCTCCTCCAGGTCTTCATGTCGACCAGACTGTTCAAACCGTATCCTGAGCGCATTCGCGATGTTGATAAGGGAGAAGGGTCGACCAGGATGCGGTGCAGGTCCCAGCTCGAGTGCTTCTCGATGCAATGAAATTGCCTCCTCCAGGTCTTCGTGTCGACCAGACTGCTCAAACCGTGTCCAGAGCGCAGCTGCGATGTTGTAGAGGGAGGAGGATCGGAGAGGATGCGGTGCAGGGATCAGCTCGAGTGCTTCTCGATGCAATGAAATCGCCTCCTCCAGGTCTTCGTGTCGACCGGACTGCTCAAACCGTGACCTGAGCGCATTTGCGATGTTATAGAGAGATTTGGATCGGAGAGGATGCGGTGCAGGGAGCAGTTCGAGTGCTTCTCGATGCAATGAAATCGCCTCCTCCAGGTCTTCGTGTCGACCGGCCTGATCAAATCGTGTCTTGAGCGCAATTGCGATGTTGTAGAGGAAGGAGGATCGGAAACGATCCGGTGCAGGGACCAGCTCGAGTGCTTCTCGATGCAAGGAAATCGCCTCCTCCAGGTCTTCGCGTCGACCGGACTGCCCAAACCGTGTCTTGAGCGCAGTTGCGATGTTGTTGAGGGAGTTGGATCGGAGAGGATGCGGTGCAGGGAGCAGCTCGAGTGCTTCTCGATGCAGTGATATCGCCTCCTCCAAGTCTTCATGTCGGCCGGACTGCTCAGACCGTGTATGGAGCGCACTTGCGATGTTGCCGAGGGAGTCGGATCGGAGAGGATGCGGTGCAGGTCGCAGACCGAGTGCTTCTCGATACAATGAAATCGCCTCCTCCAGGTCTTCATGTCGACCGGACTGCTCAAACCGTGTCGAGAGCGCATTTGCGATGTTGTTGAGGGAGTCGGATCGGAGAGGGTGCGGCGCAGGTCGCAGCTCGAGTGCTTCTCGATGCAATGAAATCCCCTCCTCCAGGTCTTCGTGTTGACCGGACTGCTCAAACCGTGTCACGAGCGCAATTGCGATGCCGGTGAAGGACCTGGATTGAGCAGGATGCGGTGGAGGTCGCATCTCGAGTGCTTCTCGATGCAATGAAATCGCCTCCTCCAGGTCTTCGTTTCGACCGGACTGATCAAACCGTGTCTTGAGCGCAATTGCGATGTTGAAGAGGGAGTCGGGTCGGAGAGGATGCGGTGCAGGTCGCAGCTCCAGTACTTCTCGATGCAATGAAATCGCCTCCTCCAAGTCTTCGTGTCGACCGGACTGATCAAACCGTGTCAAGAGCGTAACTGCGATATTGTTGAGGACGGCGAATCGGAGAGGATGCGGTGCAGGAAACAACTCGAGTGCTTCTCGATGCAATGAAATCGCCTCCTCCAGGTCTTCATGTCGACCGGACTGCCCAAACCGTGTCGAGAGCGCAGTCGCGATGTCGCTGAGGAAGGAGGATCGGAGAGGATGTGGTGCAGGTAGCAACTCGAGTGCTTCTCGATACAATAAAATCGCCTCCTCCAGGTCTTCGTGTCGACCGGACTGTTCAAACCGTGTCTTGAGCGCAGCTGCGATGTCGCCGAGGGAGTCGGATCGGAGAGGATGCAGCGCAGGCAGCAGCTCGAGTGCTTCTCGATGCAATGAAATCGCCTCCTCCAGGTCTTCGTGTCGACCGGACTGCTCAAACCGTGTCTTGAGCGCAGCTGCGATGTCGCCGAGGGAGGAGGATCGGAGAGGATGCAGCGCAGGCAGCAGCTCGAGTGCTTCTCGATGCAATGAAATCGCCTCCTCCAGGTCTTCGTGTCGACCGGACTGCTCAAACCGTGACCTGAGCGCATTTGCGATGTTATAGAGAGATTTGGATCGGAGAGGATGCGGTGCAGGGAGCAGTTCGAGTGCTTCTCGATGCAATGAAATCGCCTCCTCCAGGTCTTCGTGTCGACCGGCCTGATCAAATCGTGTCTTGAGCGCAATTGCGATGTTGTAGAGGAAGGAGGATCGGAAACGATCCGGTGCAGGGACCAGCTGGAGTGCCTCTCGATGCAATGAAATCGCCTCCTCCAGGTCTTCATGTCGACGGTACAGCGCAAACCGTATCAAGAGCTCACTCGCGATGTTGCTGAGGGGGGCGGGTCGATCAGGATGCGGTGCAGGGACCAGCTGGAGTGCCTCTCGATGCAATGAAATTGCCTCCTCCAGGTCTTCGCGTCGACCGGACTGCTGAAACCGTGTCCTGAGCGCAGTTGCGATGTTGTCGAGGGAGTCGAATCGGAGAGGATGCGGTGCAGGGAGCAGCTCGAGTGCTTCTCGATGCAATGAAATCGCCTCCTCCAGGTCTTCGTGTCGACCGGACTGATCAAACCGTGTCTTGAGCGCAATTGCGATGCTGTAGAGGGAGGAGGACCGGCTAGGATGCGGTGCAGGGCGCAGGTGGAGTGCCTCTCGATAAAGTGAAATGGCCAAATTCAAATCTTCCTGTTCACCAGACTCGATAAATCGTCTTGCAAGGGCGACGAGGAAGTCCTAATAGAACGGAGACATTAGCCAAACCTCTGGGAAAATTAGCTGTGGCATACAGGATCGTGTTGCTGTGGCAGGTCTCGGAGAAGTACTCTGAGTGCAATGTCGCTGTTATACTCCATCCCAAGGTGCGAGGGGACATCCAAGAAACGCGCGCCTGCTAGTTCACTGGCGTCACTTCTCAAAGTGGCAGATGGTCCCACCGTAGTCATCCAAATGCGCTTGCGTCCATCTTCCCATGCGCGGGATCAGTGGACAGCCGCGATCCGCGGACTAGTCGTCACAGCCGACCAGTGGATTGTTACAGGTCTTTGCACCACATGTACATCCTCTTCCTAGTCTCACGTGTAAGTTCTTAGGACGCGAATTTCTGCTTTGATGGTTCCAGGCGGGTCCCAACTGGAAACCCCTTGGGATAGCTGCAGGCACCACTAGTCCCCTTGTGCATGTGTCAGTGGTCACGTTATGTCCTGGCCGAGTCAGGATCTCACATACACCGCCTCACAGTCACGTGACGGCCGCTGAGTAACATTAGCTTCTCAGAGAATCGGGTCCGCTGTCTCCCGGAGACTCTGACAGCCAAACAGTGATCCATCGTCTACTGACACCCTCAACGCGTCCACACATTGCATAAATTACGCAGAGGAAAATTTTGCCATCGTCTCTGTAGACAATGCCTGCCGCCTGAAACTGCAACATTTTGTGCCTAGCCTGCTACTTGGAAATTGGACCTTGATGGGCATTGTTTGGCATGTTATGCCACAATGTTTATCAATCCCTCCCACTTTCTGCTTGGATAATCTCTGGAAGAATATCTGGATGCATTTTGACATTTCAAATCCTTGCCCCCTTGCCAAGCCATGTCACGGTTGGGATTGGCCGCCGGGCATCGAGCATGAATGTGGCGGGTTACGCGCTCCTTCCCAATACTTGACACACTGCTGCTGTAATCACAGCCTGGGCATAATCGTCTGCACATCTCCTTCAGGCTCGGTCGTTTGGTCGCCAGGGTTTCAAGAGGCAGTTTCACCCCACCTCTTATCAGTTGCATTTCGACCGGATGTGGCTATCGAGAATGCGCTGGGCACACATGGCATTATCTCAGTCTCATTGGCACTGGATATGTCTGCCTCTGCGTTGCCTGAACCCTTTTGACCAGTTACATCCATTATTCCTGACATTGAGGCCAATGCTCCTGATGAGACTCTGGTGTCAATCGGTATCATACACAGCAACTCAGAGCCTGCTGCAGTCTCAGTGAGTGGCGTCGCTGCGGACTTCCCAGGCTCTCTCTCTCCATGGCTATGGTTCCGTTGGGTACATACCCTCAGGTCCTGTCATCGTGAGGTTTTCATCATGATTGTGATACAAATACCTGTTGTTGAGACTAAACCCTGACTAGGTGTTCTGGCGGTAACTACGTCGGTAGGATGGTACCATGGCGAAACGGTGTCAAGAATAGCTGCAAAGTTGGAAAAATGTCCTCAGCTATTCTTGGATCATTGGGCCATATAATCAAGAGGGCAGTCATAGGTATGCCACCCGCCAGGGCCTGTGGCGGTGACATTGCTGTGGTGGCGTGGTAGTGCTACGTCTGGAGGACTTGTTCTGCCGAATATTTCCCCATCTCAGGCCGTTTTCGACATTTACTTTTGACCTTCCCTACACCTGGATAACCCTGTCCATGCTGCTACCGCTCTCTCCTATGAGAGGGAGGGGAATGGAGATGAAATAATTAGAGTAGAAACAAGCAATGACAGGGGTCCCTCTCATTGCTTGTTCATGCCCTAATTCTCTCGACTGCCACCTATAGCTTGATGTGAGTTCACCGTGGGGGGAGGGCATGGCGGTGCGTGGGAGCCCCATCTCGGAGGAGGAGGGGGAGTCCATGGGCATGATGATGGTGTAGGAGAATGTGGTGGTGGAGGTGGAGATGGCTGCCGCGGGTGCGGGGTCAGGGTCGGCTGGAGTGGGGGCCTGAGGCCTCGGCGTCGTTGAGGCGGCGGTGCAGCTTGATTCAGGCGTGTTGGTGGAGGAGGACAGGGAACTAGTGGTGCAGCAGGGCGGGCGGTATTAGGGCAGTGGAGGCGCAGATGCGGACAGGCGTTGATCATTCACTTGTTTCTTCCTTTGCTTTCAGCAGAGTTGCTTTTATTGTGTAACCACATAGTTATTCATATTCATTATTCATACACCCATCCTCCCATTATACCTTTCTCTTTCAATCTCTCTCTTTTGGGTACAAAAATTGGTGTCATTTCGTGAAAAGTAATTGAATGCTCTGAGCACTGTACAGTACACTAAACTCGGAGAAATATAATATAATATATAGCAACACGCCGCGGCACAGCGCGAATTATGTATCAGTTCTGCGGGCGGGAAGCGTCAGCATCATAGCTATCGAACGGTGAAACCGCAGAACCGACTTCGGGTATTCTATATATCGTGATTTCCTGCGCATATTCAGCAGGGTGGGGCATAAACAAGGCCGACGACGCACCTGCTGCTTGAAATACCGCCGGTTCTCCTCGTCGATGAGCACGAGGTTGAGGTAGTACCGCGTGCTGAACTTCTTGTTGACTTCGCGGAAGGTCGGGGTCAGCTCGAAGCCGCCCAGGAACAGCCGGATCGGGATGGTCTCTCCTGCATAAAAGCCAAACCCAAAGTCAGTGTCGTGCCGAGTGCGAGAAAATACATGCATAGCACGCGCCTCGCACGGGCGCGCCGTCCATGATCTCGAACTTGGTGATCGTCTCGCTCTCGTTGTACTGATTCGGCGCGGCGCCCGTCGTCTCCCGCCGGATGATCGAGAGCTCCATGTGCTTAATCTTGATGCGCACGAGCAGGAAATATATCTTGCCCACGATCACGTCTTTCAGGTGATACCTGCACGGCGCGCGGAGATGAGATAAAACGTTAGAAACACAGTGCGCGCGCGTATCTTAACTGCGACGACGTACTTGGACTTGTTGTATTCGAATTCGATGTGTAGGCAATCCTCGATGCCGACCTCCATCTTGATTGAGTTGTTGATGTCGGGCGGCATGCGATACGAGTGTACCCATAGGTCTTTCTCCTTCGTCACATCCGCAAGCCGCCGCGAAATCGTGAGCCGCACAAAGTACCTGCCCAGCCCAGAATCAGCGTGACATGAACGCAGGCAAGGAAAGCCCGCGCACCGCAGCTTGACGTTGATGCCCTGGTAGCTCTCATACTGCTTCTCCACGTTTTTGAAGTGAAAGTCGAACGTCTGCGCCTGGCGCATGTCGCCCGGCGCGGCCAGCTCCTGCGATAGCGACAGGAATTCGTGGTGGTGGCCGCGGTCGTAGAAGAGCTCTAGGCGGAAAGTGGGGAGGAGGGTCTAGTAAGTCAAGCACAGCAGTTCGTGCACCGCGGTACGATGTCCGCACCTATGCTCCCGACGAACTCGACCTTGATACCGTCGTGCGTCAGCTTCTTCCCATCGCGCACCCGTACGGTCGCCTGTAGAGAGCGCATGGGGGCGTTCATTCACAGCTTTGTGCCACAAGCCATCAACGCATACGCACCTGTCCTACAATCGAGTCCCCATCATAATACACCGGACACGACTCCTTCCGTTCCTTCTCCAGCTTAATCTCGACCTGTTTTCGCGCCTCCTCCCCTTCGAGCCGAACGTCGATGTCAACGGGCGATGCAAAGAAGAATGCAGCCATGCTGTCCGGGGCACCGTGCGTGCTGATTCACTATTATGGCGGTCTTCAGAATCCTGTATGATGGGACTTGGAACGTGTTGAACGTTTAACGAACGCGAAGTCAGCGCGCTTAGTCATGGCATCCACAGTAGTCCATACGTACGATCCGTGATAAAAACACTACAATTATATATTGACAGGTATGTACATGGATGATATAAACGATTGCAACACGCGGATGTTGGTTAAATACCTCTGTACGAGTGTATACGGGTACAACTATTTGATGTGATATGTATGAGACAGTGGACCCATGCAGTTGAAGAGAAACGGGAATGAAAAGTAGAGAAGGGACCGCCTCTTAAAAGTCATCTAACTGAATATTGATGGACTCCACCATCCGCGCCTCGAACGAGCCTTGCGCCGGACGAGTCTTCGCGGGTGCGGACAAGCCGCTCGAGGGCAGCGGCGGGAGGGGCGACACCGATCGCTCTACGCTGTCATTTGTCTTTAGCGTGGGCGTCCCGTGCGGGGTCCCGGATCTGCATCAACATTGCCAGAGATGGATGGGCTTCACTTCAGCAAACAAGTAATACGAAAGTCACCAACCTTGAGTGGTGAATGCGCGGCACGGTCTTCACTCTTGCACTAACATCGAAGATGACGGGACGTCCGGCCGCTAGACCCGCCGCTGCGGCCTTGCGCTCTTGTCGCTTTCGCGCAGCCTGCGCAGCTTCCGCTAGACGGACGGCCTCGAGATTAGCCTTGCGGTTGCGCTCATTTACCCTTGCCATCAGGTCCGCATGGGAATCCTGTCCGCGCTCGCGTTTGCCATTGCCGTTGGCCTCTTGTACACTAGCAAGAGTCTCTAATTCTTGATCGATCTGTGCAGCCTCTTTATAGTCTTGGCGCTTAAGAGCGAGGTTCCGTTGCTGTGTCAATTGCGCCCTGGCCGCAAACGCTTGCGAAATAGCAACATTTTTGGGATTCAAGGCATTCTTGCGTGCGATCATAGCAGTAATGTCAGCCTGTGGGAGTATGCAGTTGAAAAATGCGAAACACGCCAAAGTAGAAATAGTGCATGCCTCAGTTAGAGGAGTCGTCGGCAATTTGGCGAGTTGTTCGATTTTCCTTCCCCTGGTGCGCTTACCGGGGAAATCAACTTTGTCACCTTTGAGTTGTACTACGAGGCGATCGAACTCCTTCTGCTGGAAGCCTCAGAGTCTGCAGCCCACTTACCGACAGGGGTGACGTACCTGGGTGAATGGCGAATCAGAGACCTTGTCCATAGGCCATGTTCGGACAGCCGCTCCATGCTTGAGATCGAATGCCCGGTTGACCACGAGGTCATTGATCTGGTAATTCTTCCCCACGGTGGGAGACATCCCTAACGGCGTGAATTAGAAGCTAACACGAACGTGGGAAATGCTCTAGTTCCGTACCTTTCACCTCGCAGATACGATATATGGGCTCTCGCGTCGTATCGTCGTTGCCAATCAGGTAGCGTACCCATGCCCCTAAACATATCAAATTAACACCGTTCGGCGACTCATCTGGCGGCAACCTACCGGTTATCCACTCATCAAACCATGGGGCGTGATAGTTTTTCATGATTTGCTGTCGGGAAACCCTGAGCTTTTCGAACTGTTCACGGGTAGGCGTGTTGTCCAATTTGGGGGTTCCAACGGATTCCTTGAACTTGCGTTCCTCCTCCTCCTTGTTGATTTCTCCTTCCTCGTCCGTCACGTCTGACAGCTCGGGTTCGGAGGACATGCTTCGCCGCCGCTGAGAAGGAGATGAAGTTTTCTCCTTGTGCGTCTAGTGCCACCTCATCAGCGAGCACTGAATACAACAACGATGTACTTACACGGACTCGTTCTTCTTTGGCCTTGCGCTTTGCTTTGATTTCGTCTAACTTCCGTGTCTTCTCCTTAGTAGCCCCTCGGACGGCATGTTTACCTAGGCGGTCATTGTGGGGATTGGAACTAAGAGCCAACACCAAAGTACTCACGTTTCGCCGCTTGAGAGACGTGCTCGGAGTCGACGTTACCGCTCTGGACCTTCAACATGTGGTCCAGATTTAACTTGTCCTGCCGGCGTTGCAGCTCTTCCTGCCTGGTGGCCAAAAGCCCTTCGCGCTCGATCTCAGGCATTTGCAAGAGCCTGCAGATGTCAGATAGGGTCGCCACACTGGCGTTGCGTTCCCTACCTGGCTCTATCGGCCTCGTCTACATATTTCCCATCGAGCGGGTAAGGGTTTGAGTCGTCCTCCTCGCTCTCGGGCTCCATGTCCGAATCCGACTTGTCTTTGACGCTGATTGGGAAAATTCAGGCATAGGAGAGATGAGAAGGCGTTTGAGTCGCTTACTCGGCCTTGCGCCTTTTTGCTGCAGGTGGCTTCCCTGAGGAAGAGTTTTGGCGTTTCCGCCTGCGTCGCTCGCCATCACCAGCGAGAGCGAGGAGCTCAACATCGAAATCGTCGTCTGACATCCTTGTAAGATTGAGAGTGGCGTAGACTTAAGGTTGTGTGGTGCGGTGAGATGAAAGGGGAAGATGGGAGAGAAGGATCGCTGACAAAGATATAGTACCGCCTCTCCATTGTTCAGCTGAGTCTGAAAACTAGAGGGGCCGGCTGTGCCGGCAGAGCCCTGCAGTACATCCGCGTAGACATCTCGGCAAGAAATTGATCTCCCGCAGCCAATGCCCGCGTGCGGATTCCGCTCAAATATTGTCAATGCATATTAATTCTCAGTAGCTTTTGCCACTATGAGTCCATGAGTACTATATCAACATTCCTAGCAGATACCCCTGCTTCATCGACGATACCAGCGGATAATTGCTGGCCTTGTCAAAATTCTCTACCTTCTGCGGGTGGGATAATCACGTATATAGGCACTACGATTGTACGTCCACGAGATGTGGTAGAACCAATTACATTCGTGGATATTCTCCGTATTTCACCAGTGCGCTCTGATGCGACGGTATCAGCGTGTCTCTGCAGGCCTCACCCGCACGCCTTCCGAAATAGTCCCTAGGCGTCCTAGGCACCATTTCTGACAGCCTGCGACATTGGCGAAGAGATAGACAGCTCTACATAAGATACAGTCGACAAATATGTTGTATCATCCCTATGAAGATCGGCGCACCATCCTAATCGATCCTCGCCGTGGCCACAGTCCGTCGGCGCGCTACCGGTGCCGCATAAGAACTCGTGCCCTCCTCAGTCACCTCCCTCAGCCCAAGGTCCGAGGTCTCCCTGTTGAGGTATGCAGCCGAGACAGATCACGACATGACGTGAGGTATCCGGGCTATAAGCCCTCGCCACTTGGCTGATTAGGGTGGGACAGACGTTGAGCGATTGCGTCTGTTTCATGGGGAGAAGAACACCTTTTATGACTGTTCCCTCCGAGCCAGCGATACCTTGCTGGTGCACGTTCGAAGAAGTTGGCGAGCCGCGTGCCTGACCATCCTAAGTAGTGCTGACTCGTGTTATCGATGCGGCTAGGACCGCGCGGTCACTATCCGATTCCTCCCTGAGCATTACCATTCGTACGCTTGGCGTTGACTCCCTCCGAGCCAGCGATTCCTTGCCGGTGCACGTTCGAAGAAGTTGGCGAGCCGCGTGTCTGACCATCGTAAGTAGTACTGACTCGTGTTATCTCGATGCGGCCAGGACCGCGCGGTCACCATCCGATTCCTCCCTGAGCGTTACCATTCGTGCGCTTGGCGTTGACTTGAAGCAGCTCAAGAACAAGACGCAAGCGGGATGAGCGCTGTGCAACGTGTGTAAGGCAAAAAAGGACGCCTTAGTGACACCCAAGTAATAGAGGCTGTTCCCTGCCATGCAGATACTACTTTGGAGCTTGGAGACTTTATGGATCGAGTTGGAGGGATTCACGTATGACGTGTCTGGCGAATGGTGTACGACGAGGTTCAGGTAAATTGCATCCAATGATTTCATTCTCAAACTTCTGGAGTGAGTTGCTTCTACACATCTTCGCTATTCGTTGCCAATGTCCAATTGGGAGCACAGCTACACGTAGAATCAGAGCGCACATAGGGTTTATTAGGAGGAACAATACTAACCAGACGGCGCAGTGACCCTTTGCAGCCGATGGCCAACTTGAAGCTCTGTTATGTCTCTGGGATTGCAAAATGTAGAACGCTGACTGAAAATCATGGGTTTCAGTAGTTCATAATGGGAGTGTAAACCATGTCATTACCGCCTTTATTCCACCCCGTATGTCAGCCATAAATGGACGACTGGCTTACGCAACCACTTCAAATGTTTGAGAGAAGCAAGAGAATCGTAGACACATAGGCTCCGTTCCATAAGTTGCCGAGATTCCTGCCACGCGAGACACACGACGGGCGCGCCGCGCGCGCGCTGCGGCTGCATGGCGCTGCGCACACACACGCCCACCCATCTATCACACTCCGTGTGCCTGATGGTGCCACTCAACACGGTCACCCCGCCACATGCTTGTCGAACCCAGAAAAGGACTCGCTTATAATATAACTCGTTTACTATACTCTCGCGTAAAACCCAGGGACAGGTGGCGTGTGATCACGACAGCACCGTGCTGTCGTGGTCACACTTGACTTGTCCCTGGGTGCTGTCAGCACGTAAGTAACGAACATCTTACACACAAGTGAGAAGCGAGGAAACCCTACAATGAGCCTCTCGTCACGCGTCCAAGTCACCCACCCGCGTCAGCACAACCCGTCTCTTCTTCTTCTCCGGCTCCTGCCGCCCCCGCCCCCGCCCCCGTCATCCGACGGCCATGCGCCGCGTCTCGCACCGCTTTCATTGCGCATGCGCAGGCACGCTTCCGGAATGGCCCGCAGACGACGAGGACGCCGTCCCAGGGAGCATGCTGCCGATGCGGCCCGATCGTATGCCCGAGTGACTGCAACTGCAGCGTGTGCTGCTGCGTCTGATACGCCGGCAGATATTAGTCCAACTCGATAATCATGCAGAACCCGTCCCGCCAGGACAACATCAAGCCTTGCCCGTCGGGCGACCTGGCAGCATCGATACACGATAAACGATCACGTGCGGTAGAAGGAATATTGAAACGGAAACGCACCACGTCATATCCGCGAACTCGTCGAACTGTAATGCAGCTTCGTGGACGTGCAAAAGGAATCTCTTGAACTTATAAATCCGATACTTACTTGTGGGTGAGTCTCGTAAATATTATTAGTCCCACCTTTCCCTTTCAAGCACTCTAATTCATACTCTCTTGCAGTCTCTCCTGCCTTACAGTAGATGTGTCCCCACCAAGAAGCCCATGCTATCTCGCTTCTAAATGACGACGACGAAACCGTCGATAAGTTTTGCGCTTGTGTGGCCTCATGTAAGGGTTGTGTGTCCAAGCTTTACAGTAAGGTCGTCGAATACACTGGACTGAAACCGAAGATAATTTCACCAACCAACAAGAACCCAACCCGCAACTTCCACTGTAATGCACCGAGTCGTCCTCCGTGGCGACCCCTTCAAAGTATGTCATGCAATCAGACAGACAGTCTCATCATTCGACAATTCATTGACTTGCGTCGTTCTTTCCCACAGCGAGATACCTGAAGCAATGTCCAGTGCATCGTCAGGAGCCATCCCTGGCGACGGGCGCAAAGGGAAAGAGACTTCTTGCTCGGGGAACACACCGTATTTCAAATCATAAGTTTGATACCGTGCCGGATAAGGACCCGCTGAAGCTTGAAGATGCACTTGCGCAGGACGTCGGCGAACATTTCACAAAGACAGGGCTATCCAATTGCAGGCAAGGTCAAAAGTAAAACGTCGAAAACAGCCTGGGATAGGGAAATATCTGGCACAGCTAGTTGTCCGGACGTACTACTACCGCACGACCAGCACAGCAATGTAGTGGCCGCCACGTTGCGATAGAATCAAGAGAGCAGCCAGCCAAAATAGGTGTGTCATCCCGGCTGCAGTGTAATTCCATTGATGACACAGGATAAAGTCTCAAGGCACTCGAAACTGCCCCAGAATGGTGCGGCCCATCAAGTGCTGAGGTGAGAGTAGCAGGCATTGGAAAATGTCCTTTTCAGCTATGACCCCGCCACGCCATGGTACAATCCTACCAACGTAGTTACTGCCAAAACGTCAACACGCTCAGGACGTTCTCGATATCCACGTCCGGTCGGAGATGCGACTGATAAGAGGCGGGGCGAAACTGCCTCTCGAAATCCTGGTGACCGAATCACAGAGCAGACGCGCAGAGGATTATATCTGACCATACCCAGCCTGTGATTACAGCAGCGTGCGTCGTGGCGGGTCACGCGCTCCTTCCCGATACTGATTACCGGGAAGGCGAGCGTGTCGAGCACGAATGTGGCGGGTTACGCTCGCCGAGCGTAGCCCGCCACATTGGTGCTCGACACAGCAACCCGGCTTGGCAAGAGGGCCAGGATATGAAGACGTATCCAGATGATATAGTTCCAGAAATTCTCCACGCGTAAAGTAGGAGTGATCGATAAACTATAGGTCGAAGTAGATTAAAGTCAGGGTAAGTAGATTCGATAATCTGCAACGACGCAAGTCGCTGCCTTTGAATACATGGATTGCTAGTCTAATTATAATTATGACCGTTGTCTCGTAAAGAGCAAGGAGATTGTTCTTTACTGCGCTCCTTATCTTCACTATTCCTTTCACTACTCCCCGTACAAAGGTACGGGTCATCGGCTTATGTCAGCACGCGCGAAGTGCCGTTCCATTCAACATAAACATCGATTCAAGTCACCTGCTGCCCTGGATGCCAATATCAACCAAAGACCGATTTTCCAAGTACCAGGCTAGACGCAATGAAATGTTGTATTTTCAGCCGACAGGCGTCGTCTACAGAGACGATACCAAATTTTTCCTCTGCGCAATTCAATCCAATCAAGTGTTATACTTACTTTACTAGAGAGTGTCATCCAGGGGGATCCCCTTCCGCTTGAAGTTGCTCCATATCGCTGGCAGCAATCTGCGCGTACATGGGATTAGCATGACGCCTGGCAAGGGACAGGACGGTACTAGTTCGATACAGTATTATTCATGTGGCCCGGTTTCCCTCGAAGTTTTCTTTAGCACACCTCTAGGACCTATTGCCACAGTAAAGGTCAAATAAGGCGTGGCCAGTAGGAGAATTCCTAATTGAGCAGCGAGAATATCAATGCCGCGAACTTGCTTCCTGGCCCGTCTGTCGATAACGGCTACTAATGAATCATGGCCGGCTCTCCCTGTTGTCGGTGAATGAACAAGGCATTGATTTCTGATTTGTTCTGGAGCACGTCAGCCGTTGGAGTCTTCTTCGGTCAAACCACCGCACTATCTAGTACTACTTGCAAGTTACTGTAATAATGAATGGAGGACGAAAAAATCGTATACCTGTTGACGCCAACGTATGCGAAGCCAGGACTCGTGATATCCAGGCTTGGTGCAATTGTATTTGCTATGCAACCCATGGACACAAAACTAGACATCTAAACAAAGGATATGATTGTGTAGGATGTCGAGCGTCTTGTAGCTCGGCATGACCCGGGAAGGTGGAACAATTGGTCTGTGCTCGACCCCCTTTCGATCTGAGACACGCGTATTTGTATGAGCGTATGTACAATAGTGTAGTCTTCCCAGTGTGTTTTCGCTGCCACTGGGAACTTACATTTGTCTTTAGATTGTAAAGAATGTTCGATTTGGCTTGTGTGGCCTCACGTGCCCACCTCCTTATCCGCACCTACCATCGATTCGCAATATCACATGGACTAGTGGGAAGATATAAGGTCAATGGCCGATGGTCGTCAGCCCTCAAGCGTTCAAGATCCATACCATCTGTTCCCACTCGATGTCATTCCTCAGGATGTCCTGGATGACCGATTCCGGCGATTTGATGCCAGCTATCGACCTCTGCGAGACGTTTCGCTCGTCGACTCCTGAGTGACCTGAATGGTCGTTGGCGTGTCGAGCAACGGAACTCTTCCACGGACCAGTAGCAACAATCTGGAGCCGGACATCGCCACGCTGCTGTCCGGCTCCAGATTGTTGCTGTGGCCCACGCATGTGACTCGGTGACCTCGACGCGCTCCGGGGTCGTCAAGACCTGGGCATCCCCTGCCCTCAACTGCTCCTTTTTTATGACTCGGAGCTCGCCTCAGATGTGTAGGTAGTATTGACATTTTTTCTTCCCATTTACGTTAGTTGAACATCGGCCACTGGTAATGATGGGCACGGCCTGGCCTGGCCTGAAAGCCGTGGCTTTGGCCTGGCTTGCCCTGGCTTTGGCTTGCTAAAATCCTGAGCCAGGCCGTTAGCACTTGGCCTGGCTCGGCTTGGGCTTGGGCTTGGCTTGGGCCGTGGCCTGTTGGTGGGAGAGGACGGCGAAAAGGAGATTTACCTGCCCCTCCGAGGTGCAAAATTCATGCAATTTGTCTCTCTCAAGATCCTCAGGACTCCATGAGATGTTTTCGAAGAGTACATGATGTACTCTGCGGAAACACCTCATGGAGTCCTGCAAGGGGTGCATTGATGACAAGCCAAGGCTCGACAACAAGGCAATCGAAGCCTTGGTAGTAGAAGCCTTTCCATTACAAGGTAGGAGGTCCCGGAGAAGAAGAACATGACGGTTTCAACGTTTATCAACGAGAGAAGTTGATTCACGTGAAAACATTATGTCCTGGCAGAAGGCAGGATCAGCCTGTAATAGTTAAAATATGAGCATCTGACACAAATGCGTTGCTGGAGCGTATGATGAGCAATTGAAATCACAAGGTGCCGGCTTACATTCGTGTCACGTGCGATGCATTCTCGTTGGCTCCGATTGATTATCCACCAAAACAGTAAGTATACCCAGCTTTTGCATGCTCGAAATCCCTAAAGCAAACTAAAGTAATTACCCTCGCTTCCTGCAGAGGACCAGTCGTCTTCAGAGTCTATGGCAGCATCTCGACCAATTCGGCTGTCCATGATATCTCAAGATCTCACCGCTGCTTACTTGCAGTACGTAACGCGGGTGCTGATTTTGCGCGTGTTGACTTATGTAATCCCGTAGAAAACTGCTCATATTTGACACGAATGATCTGATTGGACTCTACGTATCCGTCTTACTGTAAGCCCCGGCGCGCGGGACACTGTGCGCAGCGTCGGCGTCGGCGGCGGGGTGCCCTCCGCGGGTCCCGCGCGGGGCGTGCGGGGGCGGGTGCAGGGACGGATGCGGGTGGGGGTGGGGGTGCGGATGCGGATCCAGGTGCAGGAACGGAAACCTCTCCGTGACGCCCAAGTAATAGAGGTGATTCTCTGACATTCAGATACTGCTTTGGAGCTTGGAGACTTTATGGATCGAGTGGGAGGGATTCATGTATGACGTGATTGGCGAATGGTGTACGATGAGGTTCAAATTGCATCCAATGATTTCATTCTCAAACTTCTGGAGTGAGTTGCTTCTACCCAACTTCGCTATTCGTTGCTAATGTCCAATTGGTAGCACAGCTACAGGTAGAATCAGAGCGCATATAGGATTTATTAGGAGGAACAATACTAACAAGACAGCGCAGTGGCCCTTTGCAGCCGATATCCGACTTGAAGCCTCTCATATCTCTGGGATTGCAAAATGGCGGCGCTGACTGAAAATCATGAGTTTCAGCATTTCATATTGGGAGTGTAAACCATGCCATTACTGCCTTTATTCAACCTCGTATGTCACCCATATCAATTACACGACTGGCTTACGCGACTACTTCAAATGTGTGAGAAAAGCAAGAGAATCGTAGACACATAGCCTTCGTTCCATAAGTTGCAGAGATTCCTGCCACGCGAACACACCTGGTTTTGTGGACCAGGTCAGTATGTTGTTGCCCGATAAAATCCAAACGTCCATGACCATGGACCCGCCAGCGCTGGAGATACTCATACGTTTGGGGATATCTAACATGAGACTGCAGTTAGCTCGGCGGCGGCTGCCGCCCTAGTCCCCGACTCTCTCCCTAGTACCGCTCACCTGGATGTAAAAGAACACGCCCGTAACTCCGGCGTCCTCCGACGTGATACGACGCCCGCTGGAAAGTACAAGGCGTGCTGAGACGTTCACCGACGGCAGCAAACAAAAAAAAAGACGAAACGTCGGGAAGGAGTGGAAAGGAAGTGCCGCCCGATCTGAGGGTGGTTGAATCCTCGGCTGTCCTTGTCGTTCGCCTTCATAGCCGGGTGACCGTGGAAGGAGCGAAGGGATTGCATGAGATCTTTGACGTATTTGATATCTTCGCCACATCCACTGGCACGGGCATTCTCCATCTGGCTCACAGGGTATCATCGAGAATCTGGAGTTTCCCAAAGAAAAGAGACTCTTACAATGGTGCTTACCTCTTCTACGCCATGCGCTTGAATCTCTTCTATGAGACGAGGGCAGATCTCAACGAGCATTGTTGCGAAACCTATGATACGAAATGAGCAATGAGGCCAGAGGAAGAAGGGGAAGAGTTACTGGGCATCATCAGGGTCAGCGTCAGAAGGGTCACGCAGACCTGCGTCCATGATGGTTTCGAATCGGCGCCACATTTCGACTGTGCGCCCAAAATGGCGCGCCGGCCTGGAAAGAGGGTCACGGTTGCTATCATAAAGGCAACGCATGGTTAGCAGATACCGATGTCATATGGAGGGGACGCAAACGGTTTCTTGCGCGAGGTTCCTTCGGAAAACGAGGCGCGATACCTCTTGCGGCGTGTACTTTTGGCCTTCCCTGACCTGGATAACGGTCTGGGATGGGGAAAATATCCGGCACAGCTAGTCTTCCCGACGTATCACTACCGCGCCACCACAACAGTGTGTCGCCGCCACGGGGCCATATACTCAAGAGGGCAGTCATAGGTATGTCATCCCTGTCGCAGTAGACTTCCAATAATAACCAGGATAAAGGTCATTTTCCAACTGCTACTCTCGCCACCAGGCGAGACTAAATGTCCTTCTCAGCTATTCTTTACCCTGTCTCTCCATGGTACCATCCCAGCCATGTAGTTACCTCCAAAACGTCCAGGCAGGGGTTTAGTCTCAGCAGCAGGTAGTCGCATCACAATCACGACGAAAGCACATGTAGAGGTCGAGGTGTAAAGGGTAGATAGCATGTATTTGAGACGGGCGCTTTGTATGCTACGTCTTACATAGGGCTTTGCCCCCAAAAGACAAAATATTGGATAAAAAAGAAAAAAGAAAAAAATCACGACGAAAACTTCATGACACATGTGAGGTCCTCTGGGTATGTACCCAACGGAACCGTAGCCACGGAGAGAGAGAAGCTGGAGATCCGCAGCGGCCCTACTCATCGAGACTGTAGCAGACTCGTCGGGTAGGATACCGATTGACACCACTGGCAGAGTATCATCGGGAGCATTGGCCTCAACGTCAGGAATAACGGACGCAACTGGTCAAAACAGCACCCAGGGTTCAGGCAATGCAGAGGCAGACATCCAGCACCGAATTGGACCGAGATAATGCCAGGTCCTCTGCCAAGTATGTTCTCGCCGTCCAGATCCAGTTGCGGAGGTTCCTGCCGTTGTGCGTTGTGGTGAGGGTTGAGAATCGCGAGCCCTCGAGCTGAGTATGGGAGACGCTGCCATCCTGGTGGCACTTTTATACCCCATGCCGTTTTGTACCAATTCTGGGCAATCGCTCGCATCGCGCTGTGGGCACCATGTGCACCATACCGGAAGGGTCCTGTTCACGTCGATATTTACGAGATTTGGCCGTAAATTTCCACCGGGTAAACCTGCCTCAGGATGGACACCCACCCAAAAGATTGAGAGCAACGTCAGCGCCGGACATGTAACGGCTTAGGCGCGGCCCAAGCCGAGCGTTGCAGAACTACTTCCAGAAGGCCTGCCACCCATGGAGAATGGTGCTTCAATGCTGCCTAGTCGATTAGATTAAACCTGAGCGATCGGAACATTGAAGTTATACTAGTAGCGCAGCGACCAAGATAGAACTGGAGAGCAGGCAGAAACGGCCGTTATATGAGGAATCCTAATTCAACATACCCTTCCCATCCATGTAGAGAAGCGGTGGACAAAGACCGCGCATCTACTACCGCGATGTGGTGGTCAACATACCCTTCCCAGCCATGTAGAGAAGGGTATGTTGACCACCACATCGCGGTAGTGGCGTGATGGTGGATATGGGTGCGTTGGGGGTTGTTGCTGCTATGGGTCCATTAGGGTTACGTGTCCGGCGCCAGTCTGACGGCCTCAGCTGATCCTCGTGTATGTGTCAGTGGATGTCCCCTCGCACCTTGGCATGGAGTATAACAGCGACATTGCACTCAGAGCACATCTCCGAGACCTGCGAGGTCAACTCGATCCTGTAAGCCACAGCGAAATTTCCCAGAGGTTTGGGCTAATGTCTCTGTTCTATTAGGACGACCTCGTCACCCTTGCAACACTATTTATCGACTCTGGTGAACAGGAAGATTTGAATTTGGCCATTTCACTTTATCGAGAGGCACTCCACCTGCTCCCTGCACAGCATCCTCGCCGATCCTCCTCCCTCAATAACATGGCAGTTGCGCTCAGGACACGGTTTGGGCAGTCCGGTCAACGCGAAGACCTAGAGGAGGCGATTTCATCGCATCGAGAAGCACTCGAGCTGTTCCCTGCACCTCATCCTTTCCGATCCTCCGCCCTCAACAACATTGCAAGTGCGCTCGTGAAACGGTTTGAGGAGTCCGGTCGACACGAAGACGTGGAGGAGGCGATTTCATTGCATCGAGAAGCACTCGGGCTGCTCCCCGCACGGCATCCTGATCGATCCTCCTGCCTCCACGACATCCCAATTGCGCTCAAGACAGGGTTTGATCAGTCCGGTCGACACGAAGACCTGGAGGAGGCGATTCATTGCATCGAGAAGCACTCGAGCTGCTCCCTGCATCGCATCCTGATCAATCCAGGTCGTTCACCGGCATCGCAAGTGCGCTCGTGACACGGTTTGAGCAGTCCGGTCGACACGAAGACCTGGAGGAGGCGATTTCATTGCATCGAGAAGCACTCGAGCTGCGACCTGCGCCGCATCCTCTCCGATCCGACTCCCTCAACAACATCGCAAATGCGCTCTCGACACGGTTTGAGCAGTCCGGTCGACATGAAGACCTGGAGGAGGCGATTTCATTGCATCGAGAAGCACTCGGGCTGCTCCCTGCACCGCATCCTCTCCGATCCAACTCCCTCAACAACGTCGCAACTGCGCTCAAGACACGGTTTGGGCGGTTCGGTCGACGCGAAGACCTGGAGGAGGCGATTTCATTGCATCGAGAAGCACTCGAGCTGCGACCTGCACCGCATCCTCTCCGATCCGACTCCCTCGGCAACATCGCAATTGCGCTCAAGACACGGTTTGAGCAGTCCGGTCGACACGAAGACCTGGAGGAGGCGATTTCATTGCATCGAGAAGCACTCGAGCTGCGACCACCACCGCATCCTCTCCGATCCGCCCTCCTCAACAACATCGCGAATGCGCTGTCGACACGGTTTGAGCAGTCCGGTCGGCATGAAGACCTGGAGGAGGCGATTTCATTGTATCGAGAAGCACTCGAGCTGCGACCACCACCGCATCCTCTCCGATCCTCCGCCCTCAACAACATCGCAGGTGCGCTCCATACACGGTTTGAGCAGTCCGGCCGACACGAAGACTTGGAGCAGGCGATCCAGGTCGTTCACCGGCATCG
The DNA here is from genome assembly GCA_015179125.1 of Gautieria morchelliformis. Classification (NCBI taxonomy): domain Eukaryota; kingdom Fungi; phylum Basidiomycota; class Agaricomycetes; order Gomphales; family Gomphaceae; genus Gautieria; species Gautieria morchelliformis. The sequence continues at coordinate 122,445 of WHVA01000268.1, forward strand.
CAAGTGCGCTCGTGACACGGTTTGATCAATCCGGTCGACATGAAGACCTGGAGGTGGCGATTTCATTGCATCGAGAAGCACTCAAGCTGCAACCTGCACCCCATCCTTCCCGACCCTCCACCCTCAACAACATCGCAGCTGCGCTCTTGACACGGTTTTCAGCAGTTCGGTTGACACGAAGACCTGGAGGAGGCGATTTTATTCCTTCAAGATGCACTAGGTTTACTTGCGCCTGGTCATCCCTTAACCTGTAGTTGTTCAACACACCTTGGGAGTATGTTTATGACAGCATACACCCACTTTAATGACTTAGGAGATCTCCAAAGTGCCGTGGATGCCTTTCGGAAAGCAGTGGCATGTGAGACTGCTCCTGCATCTCGACGCTTTGGTGCAGCCAGGGCATGGGCAAGTTGTGCAGATTCTAGGCATGATTCGGCTTTAGACGCATATCAGGCTGCAATCGAGCTTCTACCCCGTCTGGCCATGCTAAGCCTCGATTTGCCTTCACGCCAGCAAGCCCTGACATCCGGTACTGATGGCTTGGCTCGTGTGGCTGCTGCTTGTGCAATTGAATCGGATCAGTTCGAGAAAGCAGTCGAGCTACTCGAAGAAGGCCGTGCAGTATTTTGGTCGCAGGCCCTGCAGCTTCGTACGCCGATGACTGACCTTCGTAAAGTAGCACCAGGGCTTGAGGAAACACTAAGAGATATTTCACTCAAGCTTGAACGGGGCTCGCTTCGGGATGTGTCATGGGACATATATGATAACTCACAGCGAAGGATGTCAATGGAGCGCGAGGCAGCTCGGTTACGCCGTCTCAACGACAAATGGCTTGCAACTTTGGAAGAGGTGCGCCAGTTGGAAGGTTTTGAAGGTTTCTTGCGCCCACGACGAATCTCCACACTCCTGGGTGCAGTAGTCGATGCACCGGTGGTCATCTTGAATGCGAGCGAAGGTGGCTGCGCTGCCTTAATATTGACATCATTGAATGGCGTCCAGCATGTACCGCTGGCACTGACTTTTGCTGATGTGACTGTGCTCGTGGATTTCATGCGAATTGCCACTGCGCCAGGCCACCAAGACCTGACCTGTTCTGCATCTATGCAGGCACGTGTTGATGGCCTTCTTCAACAGAATCTACCTTCTACTACCCTTCAATTAATGGGGCAGAGTTTGGAGAGCCGAGACATGACACGAGTTCAAACCAATCATGAATATAACCACTTCCAAATGGTCTTAGCTGTGCTGTGGCAGTCAGTGGTAAGACATGTTTTTCATACTCTGGGTTTAGAGGTCTGTTATGTGTCATCTCACCACTGTTTCCCTATATGCTCATCCCTATTTTCAGAAATCAGATACACTACCCAACTTGTGGTGGTGCCCCACTGGGCCTTTTACCTTCCTTCCAATACATGCAGCAGGAATGTACAATGCTGGGGAGCCACAGTGTGTTTCTGACTATGTGGTATCATCATACACTCCGACCATCACCACACTTCTCAGTGATGTGCCCATTTCTGACCCCTTCAAGATGATGGTAGTCATTGAACCCAACACACCTGGCCAAAGTGGGCTCCCATATACCGTTCAGGAGCTGCAAAGGATAGAAAGTCATGTGCCAGAGAAGGATTTGATTAAGTTCAATTCTGCAAATGTGGATGAGGTTATTTCATCCCTTCCCACTATATCCATTGCCCACTTTGCATGCCATGGGCAACAACATCCGGAGAATCCTCTTGAGAGCTCTCTGATGCTTCATGATGGCCCACTGAAGGTGTCTCAAATAATGATGCAGCCCACACCTAATGCACAACTGGCCTTCCTTGGTGCATGCCAGACTGCCATGGGTGATAAAGCCCTTCCTAATGAAGTGATCCATCTTGCATCAACACTGTTGTTTGCTGGTTTTCAAGGAGTCATTGCAACCATGTGGTGGGTCAATCTGATTAGCCCCATATGCAGTGTCTGATTGTTTCTAGGTCCATTTCTGATGAGGATGGTCCGAAGGTTGCAGATGCATTCTACGAATACCTCTATAGAATGAAGCCATCCACTGTTGTGGGCAAGTTTCAACCCAATACCAGAGAGGCTGCCCGAGCCCTCCATGTTGCCGTTGCCAAGTTGCGTTCTGAGGGGGTCTCATTCAAACGTTGGGTTCCATTTATTCACATGGGCAGGTAAGGGGTGGTGTACTTTCCTGTTCTCATGCATGGTGGCATGTAATTTAGCAGCTGTACAGTGTATAGGTGAATGCTGCAGTATTATGCTGCAGTATTAATGAGTGTGGAATGAGTCTCAGTCATAAAGTTGCCTTTCTAGCCATGACCCTGTCCCATGTTAACCCCCTCATATCAACCCCTTCCTGATCCCTCCAGGCTCCCTCAGTGCACATGTAACCATTCAGTACATCCTTCACCTTTCATTCTTGCCTGTCCAGCTCAAAGACACTCATTGTTGGTGGCAGTCTCCAATGCCTCCTCGACCCTCTCCCCATCCACCCTTTGGAACACAAAGTTTCCAGCATCAAGCCGAACATCAGGTTTCAAGACACCTGGTGAGACCCAGAGATCTACTAGCTGACAGTAAGCATCTTCCAGTTAAATGGAAGGATACTTTGAGTTTTGGGTGGAATTCCTTTTCTTGCCAAGTTTGTTTATAACAACACTGTTTGCAAAGAAGGGAGTGACCTGGATGCACTGGAGGTGTGGGAAAATTTCCCAAGTCAGGAAACCCTCTGAAAAATCCTAGGGAAATTCCACATTTCTTGAGAGTTTCCTAAGATAGGAAATTGAGAGGAAATTCAATGTTTTACAAGAGTTTCCAGTGTTCAGGAAATTGTATAAAAATTGTAAAAATATCACCTAGGAGATTGTCAGGAAACTGCCTCCAGAAACTGACAGTTTAACGATGATTTCCTATCTAAGGATATCATGAATAAATTCTAAATTTCTTCAGGGTTTTCAGGTACAGGAAACTAGTAGGAAATTCGGAAAAACTTGCCAGGAAATCTTAACAAAATTTTAAATTTCTCTATGATTTCTGGAAATTATATTAAATATTCAGTTTCTAGGAGTGGGAAATTCATAATATCTCAAAGATTTCCACAAGATTTCCTGGGTTGGGAAATTGTCCAGAAATCTCAAAAATGTTTATTAATCAGAGATCAAGAGTGACAGGCACTGTGTAGGAACCATCTTTCTAGTCTAAAAACCTCGAAAAAAGCATTAAAAAGTCTGTAAAAAACCTTTTTCCCATCTTAACCTCAGCCAATACATGCAGCTTTGATGGGGAACTGGATTTAGAATATTCCTTGAATTTTCTGGCATTTTTTCGCCAATTTTTCTGACCTCCTTGGCTCAAAACTGCCTTATTTTGCTTGACAAAGGTTATGAACCCATGAGAGTCCATAACTTTGTCCTCGGCGCTCAATTTCAAGCTCCGACCGGAGCGAACCTCGAACGCGCTTATTCAGAGCCGCACGTCCTCAAACACCCACAACTCCGACACTTTGGCTCTTTCAATCTCAGCTGGTGAGATTGGGAATATCCGGTGCAGCTTACACAAGCCTGTACACCTAAATATAGTTCAAACCCAGCAGACACATGACTTGCTTCATAGCAACCATGGCTGTGTAAGGCTGTGTGCAAGACTGCCCAATGATATGCAGAGCCAAAACTAGGGTGCATAATCAAGCAATCTTATTGGATGCTGAGCCTCCTAGCTTAGTGCTACAACCCCTGAAATAGGACCCTTGACATCATAGGGCTGTGCAGATCAGGGAAGGTGATTGGCTATCTATTCTTAATTTCCTCGCACAAACACACCACTATAGTTACGAGGGTGTGTTTTAGCTGCGCAAATATTTACTTATGACATCACTCGCCTAATAGATAGAAGCTCCCCATTTTACATAATCCTGTGTAATTTACAATATAAAAGGAGGCCATTCTGACCCCCTAGGAGAATCATCCAATCTAGCAATCTACTGCTTCTATCCTACATGTGACTCGTGTGACTTGCATCTTACTAAGCTGCTAATCCCAGCTAGGGTTATTCACTTACTTTAGTGTCTAATTCCTTGTTAAGTAGATACTTTTCTGCTTAGCCACCTAGACTAATCCTCCGGGTGTAATTCTACAGAGTGAGTCTGTCAATTGATAGTCTTGCCATTAGTGATGGGCATGGCCTGGCTTGGCCTGAAAGCCGTGGCTTTGGCCTGGTTAGCGCTGGCTTTGGCCTGAAAAATCCTGAGCCAGGCCGTGTGCACTTGGCCTGGCTCGGTTCCAGCTTGGCCTTGGCTTGGGCCATAGCCTGTTGGTGGGGGAATGGATTGTAGACACAGATATCATTTTGATGTATGTAGCGCAAAAGAGATTAAAATCCTTCCTTAAAATTCTTCCTCATCGTCGATCATGTCGTCGCAATCACTATCCAACTTGAAGCCTGAGTCAGGCTTGCCCTCGCTGGTTGATCCCTCCATGCCCTCCTCTTCACGTAACAGCTCTATCTCTACCTTCGAACTCGGGCTACCTTCACGTACTATGAATCCTGTTTTCTTACACCACTCGTTGTAATTTCCCTGAACAGAATAGATTAGTAAGTTTACAGTAATAACCGTGATGTATATACTATTACCTCATGAAACACTTGCATACGCCTGCGAAGTGTAGATACATCATAAATGTATACTTTACTGATTCATAAATAAGTAAATAAGTAGAGTTCAAAGGCCATGGTGTAACATACTGACACAGTGTGCAATCAATTATTTTTCTTCCGGCTTCCAGGTCCACCCGTGTGTTAGCAAAAAAGAATTGAGTATCTAATGTGTGATCCTTTGGGTTTCTGGATTTCGTTGCTGGTACTTCATCTATCCCATCTAGATCTACCAGCCATCCATCCGGGTGGGCAGCATCATGGTCTAGGACTGGCTACGCTTCAGCGGGTCTTGCTACTGCTAGGTAAATCAGTAAATCAGACATTGAAACAAAAAAGTGGCTAGGTTATGAACCAGGAGAGCTTACCAGGTATCTCTTTCTCTTGTTGACTTGCTTTTGAAATATCCTTCTGTTGACCTGCCCCGGCCTTTACTTGTTCAGGTGCTGCCTTTGGTCTCTTGTCTCTACGAGCATCCGCCTCTCTTGCCGAACCAGCCTGTTCCTTCTGAGCTGCCGTTTTGTCTCCTGCACCTGTCTTCGCCGCAAGGGAAGTCTTGGTGAGTTTCCGGGCCACATTTAGGGGATCGCGTAACGCCGCACTGGGTTTCACCACGCATCCAGTGCTTTTGGTTCGCGCTGTACCTACTTCTAATTGATGATCATGATCAGAAGAATCATCAGAATCATCGATACGACGACGACACATGGCAAGTGGATGGCAAGTGGGTAGAGAATAAGGTTTAAGACCACTGTAACTACACTACATATCATGAAAAACTTTTTATGTATTCAGAGCACACATGTCCTTATCAGAGCACACATGTCCTTTTTGGCGACCGAAGACCTGGATCTAAGCACCCGCAGGCCCTGGCTTCCTGGCTTGGCTCTGGCCTGTCAAATCCTGAGCCAGGCCCTGGAGCCGGATGTGCGGACGGCTTGGGCCTGGTTTGGCTCGGCCTATCGGCGGCTTGGCCTGGCTCGGCAGACGGCCTGGGCCGAGCCGTGCCCATCACTACTTGCCATTCGCACTCCAATACCCGAGAGAGTTTATCAGTTGATTTTCCTGGTTAATATCTTTCACAAGTCAATTCCTGTTACTTGTAAAAGCCACTTTATATTCTATTCTTTGCCTCTCGTTTTATTGCTGTGCGCTGGTAGATTATCAGGGCAGTCCATTTATAAACTCGCCTGCTAAGTACATTCCTTTATATTTTGGAATACGCTTGGACCCCGATAGTGTCCTTGAACCTACAGTCTTTTAGTTTATTGTTCAGTGCTGCTAAGAAACGCATTGCCTTCCATCTGTATTAACTTGGACTAGTTTTTATGCGGATTGCAACCAAGGTACAAATATTAAATTATTTCCGGAGTTGTGCTGCAGCATTGTTTAATATTCTTTGAGTCTCGTAAACGACATGTTCTGATAGATTGAAGTGTTAGCAATAACACCAAAGTCTTGAAGGGTTCCAAAACAGGCACCACTGCACACCTTGCGCTGGTACCCGGCACTGTCAGCACATGCTCTCCATTCCTCATGATCTTCAGGACCCGCTACCAACTTGGTGAAAATCTGTGAAGCATCTAGCTGCACATCCAATTAGACTATACAAGAAAATTTGCCTAGAATTTCCGAACACATTATGACTTTCCAGGTATCCACAAGGAGATTGGGGTCATTGAAACTCCAGTTAAACTTCTCATTTGCAATAGGCTCATTGCTTGGGTCGTGGTATAGCGAGATGTATTTGTCTGCATGACAGTGGGTTGCCGTTATGTACTTGCATGGATCACACACAAGCATCTTCTCCAGCAGGTTGAGTGCTAATCAATGGTAAAACATGTGAGTGATGCCTCATCAGCGCATGTGAAAAATAAACCACTTTCATACGTGCACCATAGTTTTCTGCTAAATGGAACATGTTCACACTTCAGAAGGCTTTGCACAAACTGGAGCATCTTAAGTGGAGAGATTAGTCTTTTCCTGAGGCATGAAAGTGCATGGCATCTATATTTTCACTGCAGATTGGCTGGATGACATTGTCTGGTGGCATCCCTAGGAGCTCAGTGATTATTGAAAATAATTTTACACCTATAAATGGAGATGAGGTCAGAATAGAAGCATGCTATGGAGCTGAGGGATCATGAACAGTCTTTGTCTGGGAAAAGTGGCTTGCCCTTGAACAATTCTGAGAATATGCATCCAGGGCTTCAAATGTCCACTATGTCAGTTGTAAACACTCTGGTCCGACCCAAGAATGAAGCAAATATCTCACCCACTATGTCATACTTTTGCTATGTGACCATTATCTTGGGAGCACAGCAGTAGCATGTTGAGATGTAACCAGTCATTTGTGGGTCTTGAAAACATGCCAGACCCAAATCACAAATCTACATACAGTATCTTTATGGGACAATGTGTGCTACCCTGGTATGTGCACCTTGAGATCACAGTTTTCATTGACTCAGATATTACTAGGTTTCTGTGTTACGTATCGAGATTTCCACTAAGTCGGAACTGGAAAGGACAGCGGCTTCAACTTGTAGGTTGCGCCCCCAATGAACTATCGTCCTAGGTATTTCGGAAATGAGTCGGAAGTCGGTAAGTACTGAACTAGAGGTTGGTCGGAACTTGAGTTGGAACTGAGGCGGAAGGCAGAAGACGGAAGACGGAGAGAGACTGAGGTCTTGCTAGACTCGCTGTACTAAGAACAGGAGATGGAGCGAAGGAAATCAAGTATTGAAGGTGATTATCTGATTGCAGAATAACAGACATACATGAGGGGGTTTTATACAAAGCGCAGAAACAACAAGTAATGGTATGATACTAAGCAAGTTCCGGGGAGTGCGGGAATCGGATAGACATACGGGGTAAGTAACTAATACCGAACAATGGGTGACAAGGGGGGTGCAGGGTAGGGTAAGTACAATGGCAAAGAACAAGGCAGGTAAGTACAATAGGCATCAGAAGAAACGGAACTACGGAAATGGTATTTTGCTGTGCTCAGGGTTGAGTACGGGGGCTGGTATCTGGAGGTGGCCTGGGGTACTGAAAGAACAAGGGAGGAGGGTTGTGGATGTTGCGGATGTCGGAATAGAGTTGGAGGTGATGCGGAGGTGGCGTGGAGGATGTGCAGAGGCGGCGGAGATGGTTGATCAGAACAGTCCTAACATTCTGTCCATCTGTGAACATTTAATAATAGGTTATCACAACTCATTGCACCAAATCTTGATGTACCATGGCAACCGAATGCACATATTCCAGTCCCTGCTACAAGGCAGCATCAGCCTCTGGGGTAGCTGCATTTCACCAGTATCTGGTACAAGAAGTACTAGATGACCTGCTTCTCTAATGGTTGAGAAGTCAGCAGCTGGTGAAGATCTGTCCCCAGGAGTTCGGTCACAAAATATCAAGAATCACATTAGAATGGTAGCCATTGAAGTAACAGAAGAGGTACATATCTTCCAGCAGCAAAATAAACACATAGCTCAGACTAATAATCCACACCAAACATTGCATCAATTATGGGGTAAATGTTATCCCTGAGGGAATGAAAAGACCCACATTGTCATAGGTAATATGCTTGAGGAGTTTCGACTCTCTGTATGGCCTCCTGCTCACTACTGGCATTGAAATAGCTTCATGATCTTCTTGATTGTCATGGATGCACCTGTTAATTGGTCCTTGGCCAAAGTAGATTGATTTGCATAAGGAATTCAATAGCACATATGCACTTGGTGGTTGATGGGGGGAGCTTGTCAGGGGACACCCTGTTTTCCATTTCCAGTTCCGACACCACACCCAGTTCCGACTCCATTTCCGACTCCGCTTCCGGTTCCGATTCCATCTCCGCATCCGCTTTCGGGAACAATTCCGCTTCTGGGAGAACTTCCACCAGTTCCGTTCGCCTTGCCAGTTCCACTCCAATTTCCGACTTCCGCCCCGGAACAGTGTCGGAAATCAAGCGACTCGCATAATAGGTGGCATCAAGGGTCGATCAAGGGTCAGGGGGATGCAGGGTTGATGGCGGGTGCCAAGCGTTGTCCCTGGCTGCGCAGCGTAGTATAATACGGGCTCGCTGACATTGGGGGTCCTTAGACTTTTCTCTTTGGATTTCCCCTTGTCAGGTGAGAACCCCCTCTCTTGTATGCTCTGTTCATTTATACATACTTTGGATTTCCCCTTGTCAGTTGTGTGGTAGTGTGATCTCCACGACTAGCCAGGGTTGCCCTTACAGCAGAAAAGTCTCTCCCTTAGAGGACCGGCGGTCGTACTGCGCGTTGCATTCGCCATAGGTGCGTTCGGAATCGGAGACAGCGACTCGGAGATCGCAACCTCTTCCGCACATACAGCGTACGACAGCCCCTCTTCTTACGTCGAGCTCCCAACCCCGGAAATCCCGTCCCATATTTCTCCTTCCAACATGGATCCGGACGATCGTCTTCAGAATATGGAGGAGGAATTGACGCGGAACCGGATGAAGACCGACGCGATTGAAACAGCCTTACAAGCGATTTTGGCTAAGTTAGATATTCCACAAGGTGGTGGAAATGAAATGCTGGACGATCCGGATTTCGGAAAAGCGGAACTAACGGAAAAGAGGATGTCCGCGAAGTTAGCAAAGGTCAAACCCGCAACTCCGGCGGACTTTGACGGAGATCGGGAGAAGGGACGCGCATTCTTCAACACATGCAGCATCTACTTCGCCATTGTCGGAGACCTCTTTCCGAACGACCAGGCTCGGATTCACTGGACGTTGTCCTTTTTCAAATCGGACCGTGCAGCCCGTTTTGCAAACAAGGTGATCCGACATGAAGCAAAGGGCAAGGGGAACTACTTCCGGGACTGGGACGCGTTCGAGAAAACATTTTCCGACCAGTTCTGCCCGAAAAACGAGCAGCTCACAGCCCTTACAAAGCTCGAGGGGACGAGCTGGTACCAGGCCAAAGATCCGGTCGATGACTACATCGATCGCTTCCAGGAGCTCATCGACCTTGCGGAATATGACGACGACAAGACGATCGTCATCAAATTCCGACGAGGACTTGATCCGACGCTCCAGAACCAAGTTGCGCTGCTTGGGGATGGAGCTCCGGATTTTGATGACCCGGAAGGGTGGTACCAAGCTGCGCAGAAGGTTTCTCGGAACAGGGAGGCAAATGAGGCCTTCGTGGAGACGAGTCGGAACACGACACGCAGTTCCGCTCGTCCTACTCAACCTGTGCCAAAACCCGGAAGCGCATTCATTCCCACACGGAAATTATTTCCGATGCTTGCTCCGCCTGCTCCTATTAGGAACCATAGCCCTCCTCCCTCGAAGAGTGGCCCTGCCCCGATGGATGTTGACCGCATGCGCGGAAAAGGCCACGGAACTATCACCTGCTTCCGCTGCCGACAACCAGGCCACTATGCTCGCGAGTGCCCCCAAGCCTTTGATATCCGGCTTATGACCACAGAGGAGAAACTCGAGATCCTTCCAGAGTTCCTCGCACTTGCGGACATAAACGGAGTGCCCACTGCGGAAGAGCTTTCCGAAAATGCGGAACATGGTCTACCGGAAGCGGAAGATGCGTCGGATTTTGTGACACGCAGCGGGTGAGATGTGTGCCCCTGCTGCCTGTACATAACCGGTTTGCCTGTCTTGAAGTAGAGAATGAAAAGCCCCCACTCCCCTCACTTCGTACAGACCCACCGGATAAAGTCACACAAAAACCAAATCTGACACCCCATCCATCCCGCATCCGCCCTTGGGAGAGACGCCTTCCGAAGCGCTATGTTGTTGCTGCCACCCCTGGCCCCAAGTCACTAGTCATTAAGGTGGAGATCCAGACGACAGATACGGCGGAAGTCAAATCCGGACCCGCCCTTGTCGATTGCGGGGCCACTGGTCAGTTTATGGCCGGGACTATGTGGAACGGAACCGACTGACCACGCGGAAGTTGCAACGTGCAATCCCGGTGTTCAATGTGGATGGAAGCACCAATGAGGCAGGGTCCATCACGGAGATAGTAGACACAATTCTCCGCTACGATGGACACTCAGAACGCACTTCCTTTGCAGTCACCAGCCTGGGGAAGCAGGACATCATCCTCGGGTTTACCTGGCTTCAGGAGCACAACCCGGAGATCAATTGGCAGACTCGGAAGGTACTGATGAGTCGATGTCCAGCCAAGTGCCACATGTGCAGGTCGGAACTGCGGAAGGAGCGCCAGGAGCAGCGGAAGACCGAACGGCTCATACAGACATGTCGTTCTGGCCCCCATCCACTGCTTGCAGAAGAAGACTCGGAAGCGGAATTTGAACCGGATCCCACTTCCGATTCCGATTCCGATTCCGACGTCATCCGACTCGGCCCGGAAGACATTCTGGCGGAAGGGGAGCGCTTGCTGTACGTAAACCTTCCGCCGGAAGCGGAACACATCCGTGCCACCGGAAATATTTCGCAACGCCTTGCTGAAGCCTCCAAGAGGCATGATAGAGTAGAGGCGGAAATTCCGGAGTACCTGCGAGAGTTCGAGGACGTCTTTTCCAAGGAGTCGTTTGATACCCTGCCTCCACGGAAGCTGTGGGACCACGCCATCGAGTTGGAGCCTGGGTCAAAGCCCACCAACTGCAAGGTCTACCCGCTGTCACCCAAGGAGCAGGTAGAGCTCGATGCGTTCCTTGCGGAAAACCTCCGTACAGGGAGGATCCGCCCCTCCAAGTCACCCATGGCATCTCCGGTGTTCTTCATCAAGAAGAAGGATGGCTCGCTCAGACTTGTGCAGGACTACCGGGCCTTGAATGCGATCACAATCAAGAACCGGTACCCCATTCCACTCATTTCCGAATTGATCACACAACTCCGCGGGGCGAGGTACTTCACTAAGCTGGATGTCCGCTGGGGCTTCAACAATGTCCGGATCCGGGAGGGAGACGAGTGGAAGGCCGCATTCCGCACCAATCGAGGACTCTTTGAGCCACAGGTCATGTTCTTTGGCCTCACCAACAGTCCCGCCACATTCCAGACGATGATGAATGACATTTTCCGTGACATGATAGCAGAAGGGGTTGTCTGCGTCTACCTCGATGACATCCTCATTTTCACGAAAACAATGTCCGAACATCGGGAAGTCGTGCGGAGAGTGCTGGAACGGCTCCGGGAGTACAACCTGTGTCTCAAGCCGGAAAAGTGCGAATTTGAGCGGACGCGGATAGAGTATCTTGGGGTGATTGTATCGGAAGGAAAGGTGGAAATGGACCCAGTCAAGGTTTCCGGTGTATCGGATTGGCCCGTGCCGCGAAACAAGAAGGAGGTCCAGTCCTTCATTGGGTTTGTCAATTTCTACCGGCGGTTCATCAAGGACTTCTCCTGCCACGCCCGTGCCCTCTTCGACCTCACCAAGAAGGAGGTTGGATGGCGGTGGGGAGAGCCGGAACAGACTTCCTTTGACAAACTCAAGGAGCTGATCACTTCCGCCCCGGTCCTGATCTTTCCCGACGACTCTCGCCCTTATCGAGTCGAGGCGGATTCTTCCGACGCAGCTACCGGAGCGGTCTTGTCACAGCAGTCATCGGAAGATGGTGGGGGGTGGCATCCGATTGCCTTCTTCTCTAAGAGCCTTAGTCCGGTCGAGCGGAACTATGAGATCCATGACAAGGAGATGCTGGCAATCATCCGAGCGCTGGAGGAGTGGCGACACTTCCTCGAGGGTGCTCTATGCCCTTTTGAGATCTGGACAGACCACAAGAACCTCGAGTATTTCCGCATGGCTAAGAAGCTGAACCGACGACAAGCACGGTGGTCCCTACACCTGTCCCGGTTTGACTTCATGCTCCACCACCGCCCCGGCCGCACCATGGGCAAGCCCGATGCCCTATCCCGCCGCGCGGATCACGGAAGCGGAAGTGGAGACAACGCGGATATGACACTGCTCCGCCCAAGTCTCTTTGCAATCCGTGCCCTAGAAGGAGTAACTGCAGTTGGGGCGGAAGCGGAAATGCTCCGGGATATCCGAGGCAGTACCGGAATGGAGAGAAGGAGGAGTCGGTGGTGAAGGCAGTGGAGGAACTCCGGAAGGGGCACTCACGGTCTGTACGGGCAGCGGAATGGTCGGAACGTGATGGACTGCTCCACTTCAGAGGCAAGGTCTATGTTCCGGGTGGGGCGGACCTCCGCCGTCGCATCGTGTCCCAGCACCATGACACACGGGTCGCTGGGCATGCTGGCAGGTGGAAGACGCTGGAGTTAGTGGCTCGGAATTACTGGTGGCCTCAGATGTCCCGCTACATCGGACAGTACGTGAAGACGTGTGACCTTTGTCTCCGAACCAAAGCGCAACGACGTCCGCCCGTCGGAGAACTTGTTCCGCTCCCGATTCCCGAATCCCGCTGGGACACCATCAGTGTCGACTTCATCGTTGAACTCCCAGAGTCTCATGGCTACGACGCGATCATGAACGTCGTGGATTCGGTGAGCAAGGTGTCCCACTTCATTCCGACGCACACGACGATCACAGCCCTCGGAGCGGCCCGCCTGTTCCTTGCACATGTCTGGAAGTTGCATGGGCTCCCGAAGCAAGTCGTTTCCGACCGAGGTCCGCAGTTTGTCACGGAACTGACTCGGGAGCTCTACCGCCTGCTCGGCATAAAGCTGGCTACCACCACAGCGTACCATCCGCAGGGTGACGGACAGACGGAACGGGTCAATCAGGAGTTGGAGCAATATCTCCGCCTCTTTGTCAATGAGAGGCAGGATGACTGGGATGAGTTACTTCCGCTGGCGGAATTCCAATACAACAACCATGTCCATTCCGCCACGCAACAGACTCCCTTCATGCTTGACTCCGGACGACACCCGCGGATGGGCTTCGAACCACGCCAGGCTGACTCCCGACTCGAGACGGTCAATGAGTTCCGAGACCGCATGGACTCCACCCTTTCGGAAGCCAAGTCGGCCCTTGCGAAGGCCAAGGATGACATGGCAAGGTACTACAACCGACGCCGGGTTCCTGCCCCAGAGTACCAAGTTGGAGACAAGGTGTACCTAGATGCAAGTGACATCCGCACCACACGCCCTTCACAGAAGCTTGCCCACCGCTACCTTGGGCCCTTCACGGTGACGCGGAGGGTTGGACGGAATGCATACCGCCTCCGACTTCCGATGTCCATGTCCCGCCTCCACCCCGTCTTCAATGTGGTGAAGTTACTCCCTATGCTTGAGGACCCAATTCCACGTCGGAAGGCTCATCCGCCACCTCCGCCAGAAATTGTAGATGGGGAAGAGCACTACGTGGTAGAACGGATCCTGGACAGCCGGTTTGTGCGAGGACGACTCCAATTCCTCGTGAAATGGGAAGGGTATGGGTACGAGGAGAATTCGTGGGTCCCGGAGCAAGATGTTTCCGCTCCTGACAAACTCCGGGAGTTCTACAGGACACATCCAGGTGCCCCTCGCCGAATCCGCTCGCTGGCATTTCAATCCCTTGTGTCCCGCGCTTCGAGGACGCAGCACGCTAGAAGGGGGGTGATGTCAGGGGACACCCTGTTTTCCATTTCCAGTTCCGACACCACACCCAGTTCCGACTCCATTTCCGACTCCGCTTCCGGTTCCGATTCCATCTCCGCATCCGCTTTCGGGAACAATTCCGCTTCTGGGAGAACTTCCACCAGTTCCGTTCGCCTTGCCAGTTCCACTCCAATTTCCGACTTCCGCCCCGGAACAGTGTCGGAAATCAAGCGACTCGCATAATAGGTGGCATCAAGGGTCGATCAAGGGTCAGGGGGATGCAGGGTTGATGGCGGGTGCCAAGCGTTGTCCCTGGCTGCGCAGCGTAGTATAATACGGGCTCGCTGACATTGGGGGTCCTTAGACTTTTCTCTTTGGATTTCCCCTTGTCAGGTGAGAACCCCCTCTCTTGTATGCTCTGTTCATTTATACATACTTTGGATTTCCCCTTGTCAGTTGTGTGGTAGTGTGATCTCCACGACTAGCCAGGGTTGCCCTTACAGAGCTGAGGCGGGCGCCAGAGCAGGAGCCAGAGCAGGAGTCAGTGTTGGAGCAGGAGCAGGAGCTGGACATGGGGTGGATGTTGTGGCTGGAGCTGGTGATATAGGATATAGCTGGAGCCAGTGATATAGCTGGAGCCGGCCCTGGACCTTGTGTTTGACCTGGAGCAGGAGATATAGCTGGGGCGGGGGCTGGATCTGGAGATATAGGATATAGTCAGAGCAGGAGCAGAAGCTCTGGCACCAGCACCAGCTCCCCTGCAGTTGAAGATGGACATGAGCTTCTAGCTCCTGGCCCCAATCCCAGGCACAGCCTAGCAATATGATGGCTGATGCAACCCTATGCTGATAGCCTAGGGATCTGGAAGATGGTGAGGTCATTGACCGCACCATAGTTATCTCTCCAATTGAAGACAAGGAACCCCCCAACCACGTGTCTCCACATGTGGTCAAGGATGAGGTGTCACCAGGCAACATGCCAGTGTCCCCACCCCAGGCGCCCCTGCCAGTAGACAAGGGCAAGGGTTGAGAAACCTTGCCATCGTTGGATGGCAGAGTATCAACATCAGATTGGACATCAAGACAGGCTCAAAGTCAAGACCCCGATCATCACTTGAGAAGTGGAGCAACCGTCATTCCCGATGGGAAATGACAACATAAAAGACGACTGCCTGACGACGGTCATGAGCCCTGTTGACAAAGAGATGGCAGCTGCCATGGCCAAGCAAGTACAGGAAGCCATGCACAGGAATACCATCTCAGGCCTCTGTTAAGAACGTAAGTCATACTTAAGACTCAACCCGAGGGCCGAGCTGAGGTAACCGAAGTTCCGGAACAGAGGGCTTGGCTTCAACTTCGTAGGTTGCGCCCACTACAGTGTTCCGCGAAACGGATTCAGGGACAGGTTCAGCTGGAAGCCGAGGTTTGGAAACAAGGATCAGACAGAGGAGCGGAAGATACGAGGAATCTAAGTCGATATCAGAACTGAGGAATTAGTGTACATGATGGGGGGTTTATATACTAATTTGCAAGGAACGGAAAGAGGGCATCAATGCCCGTATTGAGCAGGAAGCAGGGTTGACGGACGATCATCAGAAATGGAGCAGGACTATCTAGGAAAGGGGATCAGGGTGAATGATGAACTGATAGGGAACCTGAGTTAAGCGCGAAGGTTCCTGAGCGAGAACCGAGGCCGAGGCCTTGGGTCCGGACTCGGGAATGAGTCTTAACAGTACCTCCCCCTTATGGCCGAACCCATGAGGCCATAAGTGAGATCCCAGAGATTGCTGGGACAGGGGTATTACATAAGTTTTGTTTCACGTCTCTTTTTCTGCTTCCTCCCATCACCATCAAAATTCCTCATGTCAGACATCCAAGATGCCCAAGAGCCTACAATCGAGGAACTCGACGCAGAGCTTGAGCACGAGGAACGAGAGGCAGAGAGGAAGAGGGAGGAACTGAAGGAGAAGCGTCGCCTCGCCCAGGAGCGCAGGGACGCGGTGGGAAAAAAGAGGAGGGAGGACGATGGAAGGGCAACCCTGGCTAGTCGTGGAGATCACACTACCACACAACTGACAAGGGGAAATCCAAAGTATGTATAAATGAACAGAGCATACAAGAGAGGGGGTTCTCACCTGACAAGGGGAAATCCAAAGAGAAAAGTCTAAGGACCCCCAATGTCAGCGAGCCCGTATTATACTACGCTGCGCAGCCAGGGACAACGCTTGGCACCCGCCATCAACCCTGCATCCCCCTGACCCTTGATCGACCCTTGATGCCACCTATTATGCGAGTCGCTTGATTTCCGACACTGTTCCGGGGCGGAAGTCGGAAATTGGAGTGGAACTGGCAAGGCGAACGGAACTGGTGGAAGTTCTCCCAGAAGCGGAATTGTTCCCGAAAGCGGATGCGGAGATGGAATCGGAACCGGAAGCGGAGTCGGAAATGGAGTCGGAACTGGGTGTGGTGTCGGAACTGGAAATGGAAAACAGGGTGTCCCCTGACATCACCCCCCTTCTAGCGTGCTGCGTCCTCGAAGCGCGGGACACAAGGGATTGAAATGCCAGCGAGCGGATTCGGCGAGGGGCACCTGGATGTGTCCTGTAGAACTCCCGGAGTTTGTCAGGAGCGGAAACATCTTGCTCCGGGACCCACGAATTCTCCTCGTACCCATACCCTTCCCATTTCACGAGGAATTGGAGTCGTCCTCGCACAAACCGGCTGTCCAGGATCCGTTCTACCACGTAGTGCTCTTCCCCATCTACAATTTCTGGCGGAGGTGGCGGATGAGCCTTCCGACGTGGAATTGGGTCCTCAAGCATAGGGAGTAACTTCACCACATTGAAGACGGGGTGGAGGCGGGACATGGACATCGGAAGTCGGAGGCGGTATGCATTCCGTCCAACCCTCCGCGTCACCGTGAAGGGCCCAAGGTAGCGGTGGGCAAGCTTCTGTGAAGGGCGTGTGGTGCGGATGTCACTTGCATCTAGGTACACCTTGTCTCCAACTTGGTACTCTGGGGCAGGAACCCGGCGTCGGTTGTAGTACCTTGCCATGTCATCCTTGGCCTTCGCAAGGGCCGACTTGGCTTCCGAAAGGGTGGAGTCCATGCGGTCTCGGAACTCATTGACCGTCTCGAGTCGGGAGTCAGCCTGGCGTGGTTCGAAGCCCATCCGCGGGTGTCGTCCGGAGTCAAGCATGAAGGGAGTCTGTTGCGTGGCGGAATGGACATGGTTGTTGTATTGGAATTCCGCCAGCGGAAGTAACTCATCCCAGTCATCCTGCCTCTCATTGACAAAGAGGCGGAGATATTGCTCCAACTCCTGATTGACCCGTTCCGTCTGTCCGTCACCCTGCGGATGGTACGCTGTGGTGGTAGCCAGCTTTATGCCGAGCAGGCGGTAGAGCTCCCGAGTCAGTTCCGCGACAAACTGCGGACCTCGGTCGGAAACGACTTGCTTCGGGAGCCCATGCAACTTCCAGACATGTGCAAGGAACAGGCGGGCCGCTCCGAGGGCTGTGATCGTCGTGTGCGTCGGAATGAAGTGGGACACCTTGCTCACCGAATCCACGACGTTCATGATCGCGTCGTAGCCTTGAGACTCTGGGAGTTCAACGATGAAGTCGACACTGATGGTGTCCCAGCGGGATTCGGGAATCGGGAGCGGAACAAGTTCTCCGACGGGCGGACGTCGTTGCGCTTTGGTTCGGAGACAAAGGTCACACGTCTTCACGTACTGTCCGATGTAGCGGGACATCTGAGGCCACCAGTAATTCCGAGCCACTAACTCCAGCGTCTTCCACCTGCCAGCATGCCCAGCGACCCGTGTGTCATGGTGCTGGGACACGATGCGACGGCGGAGGTCCGCCCCACCCGGAACATAGACCTTGCCTCTGAAGTGGAGCAGTCCATCACGTTCCGACCATTCCGCTGCCCGTACAGACCGTGAGTGCCCCTTCCGGAGTTCCTCCACTGCCTTCACCACCGACTCCTCCTTCTCTCCATTCCGGTACTGCCTCCGGATATCCCGGAGCATTTCCGCTTCCGCCCCAACTGCAGTTACTCCTTCTAGGGCACGGATTGCAAAGAGACTTGGGCGGAGCAGTGTCATATCCGCGTTGTCTCCACTTCCGCTTCCGTGATCCGCGCGGCGGGATAGGGCATCGGGCTTGCCCATGGTGCGGCCGGGGCGGTGGTGGAGCATGAAGTCAAACCGGGACAGGTGTAGGGACCACCGTGCTTGTCGTCGGTTCAGCTTCTTAGCCATGCGGAAATACTCGAGGTTCTTGTGGTCTGTCCAGATCTCAAAAGGGCATAGAGCACCCTCGAGGAAGTGTCGCCACTCCTCCAGCGCTCGGATGATTGCCAGCATCTCCTTGTCATGGATCTCATAGTTCCGCTCGACCGGACTAAGGCTCTTAGAGAAGAAGGCAATCGGATGCCACCCCCCACCATCTTCCGATGACTGCTGTGACAAGACCGCTCCGGTAGCTGCGTCGGAAGAATCCGCCTCGACTCGATAAGGGCGAGAGTCGTCGGGAAAGATCAGGACCGGGGCGGAAGTGATCAGCTCCTTGAGTTTGTCAAAGGAAGTCTGTTCCGGCTCTCCCCACCGCCATCCAACCTCCTTCTTGGTGAGGTCGAAGAGGGCACGGGCGTGGCAGGAGAAGTCCTTGATGAACCGCCGGTAGAAATTGACAAACCCAATGAAGGACTGGACCTCCTTCTTGTTTCGCGGCACGGGCCAATCCGATACACCGGAAACTTTGACTGGGTCCATTTCCACCTTTCCTTCCGACACAATCACCCCAAGATACTCTATCCGCGTCCGCTCAAATTCGCACTTTTCCGGCTTGAGACACAGGTTGTACTCCCGGAGCCGTTCCAGCACTCTCCGCACGACTTCCCGATGTTCGGACATTGTTTTCGTGAAAATGAGGATGTCATCGAGGTAGACGCAGACAACCCCTTCTGCTATCATGTCACGGAAAATGTCATTCATCATCGTCTGGAATGTGGCGGGACTGTTGGTGAGGCCAAAGAACATGACCTGTGGCTCAAAGAGTCCTCGATTGGTGCGGAATGCGGCCTTCCACTCGTCTCCCTCCCGGATCCGGACATTGTTGAAGCCCCAGCGGACATCCAGCTTAGTGAAGTACCTCGCCCCGCGGAGTTGTGTGATCAGTTCGGAAATGAGTGGAATGGGGTACCGGTTCTTGATCGTGATCGCATTCAAGGCCGGTAGTCCTGCACAAGTCTGAGCGAGCCATCCTTCTTCTTGATGAAGAACACCGGAGATGCCATGGGTGACTTGGAGGGGCGGATCCTCCCTGTACGGAGGTTTTCCGCAAGGAACGCATCGAGCTCTACCTGCTCCTTGGGTGACAGCGGGTAGACCTTGCAGTTGGTGGGCTTTGACCCAGGCTCCAACTCGATGGCGTGGTCCCACAGCTTCCGTGGAGGCAGGGTATCAAACGACTCCTTGGAAAAGACGTCCTCGAACTCTCGCAGGTACTCCGGAATTTCCGCCTCTACTCTATCATGCCTCTTGGAGGCTTCAGCAAGGCGTTGCGAAATATTTCCGGTGGCGCGGATGTGTTCCGCTTCCGGCGGAAGGTTTACGTACAGCAAGCGCTCCCCTTCCGCCAGAATGTCTTCCGGGCCGAGTCGGATGACGTCGGAATCGGAATCGGAATCGGAAGTGGGATCCGGTTCAAATTCCGCTTCCGAGTCTTCTTCTGCAAGCAGTGGATGGGGGCCAGAACGACATGTCTGTATGAGCCGTTCAGTCTTCCGCTGCTCCTGGCGCTCCTTCCGCAGTTCCGACCTGCACATGTGACACTTGGCTGGACATCGACTCATCAGTACCTTCCGAGTCTGCCAATTGATCTCCGGGTTGTGCTCCTGAAGCCAGGTAAACCCGAGGATGATGTCCTGCTTCCCCAGGCTGGTGACTGCAAAGGAAGTGCGTTCTGAGTGTCCATCGTAGCGGAGAATTGTGTCTACTATCTCCGTGATGGACCCTGCCTCATTGGGGCTTCCATCCACATTGAACACCGGGATTGCACGTTGCAACTTCCGCGTGGTCAGTCGGTTCCGTTCCACATAGTCCCGGTCCATAAACTGACCAGTGGCCCCGCAATCGACAAGGGCGGGTCCGGATTTGACTTCCGCCGTATCTGTCGTCTGGATCTCCACCTTAATGACTAGTGACTTGGGGCCAGGGGTGGCAGCAACAACATAGCGCTTCGGAAGGCGTCTCTCCCAAGGGCGGATGCGGGATGGATGGGGTGTCAGATTTGGTTTTTGTGTGACTTTATCCGGTGGGTCTGTACGAAGTGAGGGGAGTGGGGGCTTTTCATTCTCTACTTCAAGACAGGCAAACCGGTTATGTACAGGCAGCAGGGGCACACATCTCACCCGCTGCGTGTCACAAAATCCGATGCATCTTCCGCTTCCGGTAGACCATGTTCCGCATTTTCGGAAAGCTCTTCCGCAGTGGGCACTCCGTTTATGTCTGCAAGCGCGAGGAACTCTGGAAGGATCTCGAGTTTCTCCTCTGTGGTCATAAGCCGGATATCAAAGGCTTGGGGGCACTCGCGAGCGTAGTGGCCTGGTTGTCGGCAGCGAAGCAGGTGATAGTTCCGTGGCCTTTTCCGCGCATGCGGTCAACATCCATCGGGGCAGGGCCACTCTTCGAGGGAGGAGGGCTATGGTTCCTAATAGGAGCAGGCGGAGCAAGCATCGGAAATAATTTCCGTGTGGGAATGAATGCGCTTCCGGGTTTTGGCACAGGTTGAGTAGGACGAGCGGAACTGCGTGTCGTGTTCCGACTCGTCTCCACGAAGGCCTCATTTGCCTCCCTGTTCCGAGAAACCTTCTGCGCAGCTTGGTACCACCCTTCCGGATCATCAAAATCCGGAGCTCCATCCCCAAGCAGCGCAACTTGGTTCTGGAGCGTCGGATCAAGTCCTCGTCGGAATTTGATGACGATCGTCTTGTCGTCGTCATATTCCGCAAGGTCGATGAGCTCCTGGAAGCGATCGATGTAGTCATCGACCGGATCTTTGGCCTGGTACCAGCTCGTCCCCTCGAGCTTTGTAAGGGCTGTGAGCTGCTCATTTTTCGGGCAGAACTGGTCGGAAAATGTTTTCTCGAACGCGTCCCAGTCCCGGAAGTAGTTCCCCTTGCCCTTTGCTTCATGTCGGATCACCTTGTTTGCAAAACGGGCTGCGCGGTCCGATTTGAAAAAGGACAACGTCCAGTGAATCCGAGCCTGGTCGTTCGGAAAGAGGTCTCCGACAATTGCGAAGTAGATGCTGCATGTGTTGAAGAATGCGCGTCCCTTCTCCCGATCTCCGTCAAAGTCCACCGGAGTTGCGGGTTTGACCTTTGCTAACTTCGCGGACATCCTCTTTTCCGCTAGTTCCGCTTTTCCGAAATCCGGATCATCCAGCATTTCATTTCCACCACCTTGTGGAATATCTAACTTAGCCAAAATCGCTTGTAAGGCTGTTTCAATCGCGTCGGTCTTCATCCGGTTCCGCGTCAATTCCTCCTCCATATTCCGAAGACGATCGTCCGGATCCATGTTGGAAGGAGAAATATGGGACGGGATTTCCGGGGTTGGGAGCTCGACGTAAGAAGAGGGGCTGTCGTACGCTGTATGTGCGGAAGAGGTTGCGATCTCCGAGTCGCTGTCTCCGATTCCGAACGCACCTATGGCGAATGCAACGCACAGTACGACCGCCGGTCCTCTAGGGGAGAGACTTTTCTGCTGTAAGGGCAACCCTGGCTAGTCGTGGAGATCACACTACCACACAACTGACAAGGGGAAATCCAAAGTATGTATAAATGAACAGAGCATACAAGAGAGGGGGTTCTCACCTGACAAGGGGAAATCCAAAGAGAAAAGTCTAAGGACCCCCAATGTCAGCGAGCCCGTATTATACTACGCTGCGCAACCAGGGACAACGCTTGGCACCCGCCATCAACCCTGCATCCCCCTGACCCTTGATCGACCCTTGATGCCACCTATTATGCGAGTCGCTTGATTTCCGACACTGTTCCGGGGCGGAAGTCGGAAATCGGAGTGGAACTGGCAAGGCGAACGGAACTGGTGGAAGTTCTCCCAGAAGCGGAATCGTTCCCGAAAGCGGATGCGGAGATGGAATCGGAACCGGAAGCGGAGTCGGAACTGGGTGTGGTGTCGGAACTGGAAATGGAAAACAGGGTGTCCCCTGACAGGTGCGGCACGCCTCTGTAAGGGCAACCCTGGCTGGTTGTGGAGATCACACTACCACACAACTGACAAGGGGAAATCCAAAGAGAAAAGTCTAAGGACCCCCAATGTCAGCGAGCCTGTATTATACTACGCTGCGCAGCCAGGGACAACACTTGGCACCCGCCATCAACCCTGCATCCTCATGACCTCCCTGACCCTTGATCGACCCTTGATGCCACCTATTACGCGAGTCGCTTGATTTCCGCCACTGTTCCGAGAGTGGAAGTCGGAAATTGGAGTGGAACTGGCAAGGCGAACAGAACTGGTGGAAGTTCTCCCAGAAGCGGAATCATTTCCGAAAGCGGAGGCGGAGATGGAATCGGAACTGGAAGCGGAGTCGGAAATGGAGTCGGAACTGGGTGTGGTGTCGGAACTGGAAAACAGGGTGTCCCCTGACATCACCCCCCCTCTAGCGTGCTGTGTCCTCGAAGCATGGGACACGAGGGATTGAAATGCCAACGAGCGGATTCGGCGAGGGGCACCGGGGTGTGTCCTATAGAACTCACGGAGTTTGTCTGGAGCGGAAACATCTTGCTCCGGGACCCACGAATTCTCCTCATACCCATACCCTTCCCATTTCATGAGGAATTGGAGTCGTCCTCGCACGAACCGGCTGTCCAGGATCCGTTCCACCACATAGTGTTCTTCCCCATCTACAACTTCCGGCGGAGGTGGCGGACAAGCCTTCCGACCTGGAATTGGGTCCTCAAGCGTAGGGAGTAACTTCACCACGTTGAAGACGGGGTGGAGGTGGGACATGGACATCGGAAGTCGGAGGCGGTATGCATTCCGTCTAACCCTCCGCATCACTGTGAAGGGCCCAAGGTAGCGGTGGGCGAGCTTCTGTGAAGGGTATGTGGTGCGGATGTCACTTGCATCTAGATACACCTTGTCTCCAACTTGGTACTCCGGGGCAGGAACCCAGCGTTGGTTGTAGTACCTTGCCATGTCATCCTTGGCCTTCGCAAGGGCCGACTTGGCTTCCGAAAGGGTGGAGTCCTTGCGGTCTCGGAACTCATTGACCGTCTCGAGTCGGGACTCAGCCTGGCGCGGTTCAAAGCCCATCCGCGGGTGTCGTCCGGAGTCAAGCATGAAGGGAGTCTGTTGTGTGGCGGAATGTACATGGTCGTTGTATTGGAATTCCGCCAGTGGAAGTAACTCATCCCAGTCATCCTGCCTCTCATTGACAAAGAGGCGGAGATATTGCTCCAACTCCTGATTGACCCGTTCTGTCTGTCCGTCACCCTGTGGATGGTATGCTGTGGTGGTGGCAAGCTTTATGCCGAGCAGGCGGTAGAGGTCCCGAGTCAATTCCGCGACAAATTGCGGACCTCGGTTGGAAACAACTTGCTTCGGGAGCCCATGCAACTTCCAGACATGTGCAAGGAACAGGCGGGCTGCTCTGAGGGCTGTGATCGTCGTGTGCGTCGGAATGAAGTGGGACACCTTGCTTACTGAATCCACAACGTTCATGATCGCGTCGTAGCCATGAGACTCTGGGAGTTCAACGATGAAGTCGACACTGATGGTGTCCCAGCGGGATTCGGGAATTGGGAGCGGAACAAGTTCTCCGACGGGCGGATGTCGTTGCGCTTTGGTTCGGAGGCAAAGGTCGCATGTCTTCACGTACTGTCCAATGTAGCGGGACATCTGAGGCCACCAGTAATTCCGAGCCACTAACTCCAGCGTCTTCCACCTGCCAGCATGCCCAGCGACCCGTGTGTCATGGTGCTGGGACACGATGCGGCGGCGGAGGTCCGCCCCACCTGGAACATAGACCTTGCCTCTGAAGTGGAGCAGTCCATCACGTTCTGACCATTCCACTGCCCGTACAGACCATGAGTGCCCTTTCCGAAGTTCCTCCACTGCCTACACCACCGACTCCTCCTTCTCTCCATTCCGGTACTGCCTCCGGATGTCCCGGAGAATTTCCGCTTCCACCCCAACTGCAGTCACTCCCTCTAGGGTGCGGATTGCAAAGAGACTAGGGCGGAGCAGTGTCATATCCGCATTGTCCCCACTTCCGCTTCCATGATCTGCACGGCGGGATAGGGCATCGGGCTTGCCCATGGTGTGGCCGGGGCGGTGGTGGAGCATGAAGTTGAACCGGGACAGGTGTAGGGACCACCGTGCTTGTCGTCGGTTCAACTTCTTAGATGTGCGGAAATACTCGAGGTTCTTGTGGTCTGTCCAGATCTCAAACGGGCATAGAGCACCCTCAAGGAAGTGTCGCCACTCCTCCAGCGCTCGGATGATTGCCAGCATCTCCTTGTCATGGATCTCATAGTTCCGCTCGACCGGACTAAGGCTTTTAGAGAAAAAGGCAATCGGATGCCACCCCCACCATCTTCCGATGACTGTTGCAACAAGACCGCTCCGGTAGCTGTGTCGGAAGAATCCGCCTCGACTCGATAAGGGCGAGAGTCGTCGGGAAAGATCAGGACCGGGGCAGAAGTGATCAGCTCCTTGAGTTTGTCAAAGGAGGCCTGTTCCGCCTCTCCCCACCGCCACCCAACCTCCTTCTTGGTGAGGTCGAAGAGGGCACGGGCGTGGCAGGAGAAGTCCTTGATGAACCACCGTAGAAATTGACAAACCCAATGAAGGACTGACCTCCTTCTTGTTCCGCGGCACAGGCCAATCCGATACACCGGAAACCTTGACTGGGTCCATTTTCACCTTTCCCTCCGACACAATCACCCCAAGATACTCCATCCGCATCCGCTCAAATTCGCACTTTTCCGGCTTGAGACACAGGTTGTAGGCCCGGAGCCGTTCCAGCACTCTCCACACGACTTCCCCGATGTTCGGACATTGTTTTTGTGAAGATGAGGATGTCATCGAGGTAGACGCAGACAACCCCTTCTGCTATCATGTCACGGAAAATGTCATTCATCATCATCTGGAAATGTGGCGGGACTGTTGGTGAGGCCAAAGAACATGACCTGTGGCTCAAAGAGTCCTCGGTTGGTGCGGAATGCGGCCTTCCACTCGTCTCCCTCCTGGATCCGAACATTATTGAAGCCCCAGCGGACATCTAGCTTAGTGAAGTACCTTGCCCCGCGGAGTTGTGTGATTAGTTCGGAAATGAGTGGGATGGGTATCGGTTCTTGATCGTGATCGCATTCAAGGCCCGGTAATCCTGCACAAGTCTGAGCGAGCCGTCCTTCTTCTTGATGAAGAACACCGGAGATGCCATGGGTGACTTGGAGGGGCGGATCCTCCCTGTACGGAGGTTTTCCGCAAGGAATGCATCGAGCTCTACCTGCTCCTTGGGTGACAGCGGGTAGACCTTGCAGTTGGTGGGCTTTGACCCAGGCTCCAACTCGATGGCATGGTCCCACAGCTTTCCGTGGAGGCAGGGCATCAAAGACTCCTTGGCAAAGACATCCTCGAACTCCCGCAGGTACTCCGGAATTTCCACCTCCGCTTTCATGCTTCTTGGAGGCTTCAGCAAGGCGTTGCGGAAATATTTCCGGTGGCGCGGATGTGTTCCGCTTCCGGCGGAAGGTTTACGTACAGCAAGCGCTCCCCTTCCGCCAGAGTGTCTTCCGGGCCGAGTCGGATGACATCGGATCGGAATCGGAATCGGAATTGGAAGTGGGATCCGGTTCAAATTCCGCTTCCGAGTCTTCTTCTGCAAGCAGTGGATGGGGGCCAGAACGACATGTCTGTATGAGCCGTTCGGTCTTCCGCTGCTCCTGGCGCTCCTTCCGCATTCCGACCGCACATGTGACACTTGGCTGGACATCGACTCATCAGTACCTTCCGAGTCTGCCAATTGATCTCCGGGTTGTGCTCCTGAAGCCAGGTAAACCCGAGGATGATGTTTGCTTCCCCAGGCTGGTGACTGCAAAGGAAGTGCGTTCTGAGTGTCCATCGTAGCGGAGAATTGTGTCTACTATCTCCGTGATGGACCCTGCCTCATTGGGGCTTCCATCCACATTGAACACCGGGATTGCACGTTGCAACTTCCGCGTGGTCAGTCGGTTCCGTTCCACATAGTCCCGGTCCATAAACTGACCAGTGGCCCCGCAATCGACAAGGGCGGGTCCGGATTTGACTTCCGCCGTATCTGTCGTCTGGATCTCCACCTTAATGACTAGTGACTTGGGGCCAGGGGTGGCAGCAACAACATAGCGCTTCGGAAGGCGTCTCTCCCAAGGGCGGATGCGGGATGGACGTGGTCGGATTTGGTTTTTGTGTGACTTTATCCGGTGGGTCTGTACGAAGTGAGGGGAGTGGGGGCTTTTCATTCTCTACTTCAAGACAGGCAAACCGGTTATGTACAGGCAGCAGGGGCACACATCTCACCCGCTGCGTGTCACAAAATCCGACGCATCTTCCGCTTCCGTGACCATGTTCCGCATTTTCGGAAATTACTTCCGAGTGGCACT